>JASANB010000153.1:0-15000 GCA_030248155.1 Sabatieria punctata | reverse complement strand
TATAAAGCGGTGCCAAGCCGCTAAAAACTAAGGTTGCCACCAAACAGGCAACGAAGATGAAAAATTCGCCAACAGTAAAAACTCCGTCCAAGCGCTTCCAAAACGGAAAGGGCACTCGTTTCTCTAGAAAATTGTTGCGCACCACTGCATTCCGCAGCCTTATCCAGTAAGGCAGCAGTCTGGCGAACAGCCACAAAAACGGAGTCTCCGTCCAGGCCAAATAGTACGGCTTCCACGCTTTTTTCTCTTTCACTTTTTCGGGACTTTTCTTTTCTTCTCCGTTCTCCCAACTCTTAGGCGAGCTCAGCTCAAACTGTTCCGGCTTGGGAGCGACCGAGGAGGACATTTTTCCAGTTGGATTTGGTTGTAGAACTGACCACGGTTTCGGGTTTTCGGGCACGAGAGTGGCAAAAAGCTAACAAAAGATGGGCGCTGACGACACAAAACAGGTCTGCCGCGCCGACGGTCGCACTTGAACGCCCGGCCAAAAAGCGCCCACTCGAATTGAGACAGCAGAACTGGTAGTTTAACTGGGGATGCGTCAAGACGAACTTGTTTTAGAAGTTCAGAATCACCCCCGGCACATTCAACATCAGTCGATCAGTCAATTTGTTTTCTTTTCCACTTTCCTTTTTGCTTTGTAGATAAATAGACTAGCTGGTTCTGAGCAAACACTAATCGGCACACCAATGTACAACCGGATTTGAGGCTTTTGGCACGTTGTTTACACTACGTTCTACGCTAGCACACACAATACAGACAGGTCAATCCCGGCTTAAAGTAAAAATGTACTTTTTGGTACCCACTCCACGCTCTAGAAATAGATCGCTCTGTACCGGTGAAACGTCCTTGTACCCCAACTCCTGAAACCAGTTTTCTTCTGATTTATGCCATTTCTGCCTAAGTGTACCTGCACGTACTGTACGATATCTCTGGGCCCGAGCAGATCTGAGTCAAAGTACAGTAAGACGCGAGATGAGGAAGGGATTACGGTAGCGGAATGAACTCCGAGTTGGTGTGAAAGCGCAGATTCTAGTTGAGCCGATGAGCCGTTTTCGTTGAGACCAGGAACCTAAAGCCAAATATGTCTTCTTATTGTAAGTATTTTTGATAGAAACAGGTGCCTTCTTACCATCAACTCTAATCTATCTTTGGTACCAAGTTTCGGGTCGAGAACTAGGGCGCTGTAACCAAGTGAACTTATCTTGGCAGCTATTTTATCCGGATCTGTCGATGTAGGACAGTATTTTACCACAGCCTTGCCTGCTAGCAAAGCTACTACTGTGCTGGAAACGCCTGAAACAGTAAACCGTAAAATTTCTAATAACTAAAAGCGCAAGCACCAACAGTAGCGCTCTTTAGAGACAGCCCAAATTATTAACGAGATCGCTCTCACAGTAGTAGCGCTCCCACCACCCTACACGCACTGCTACCAATTAGTGATGTTTGGATATGGGATTCTCAGGAATCGTTTCGGTACGGGTAAGTAGGTATTTTTCGGCAAACCCAGAAATCGGTTCGGTACGGGTATCGTAGATGTATTTGAAAACATGCGTATACCGGTATTTATTCGGTATTTCCTCAAAATGTTTACTAAGTCAAAACACCGATTTTCTAGGTCCAAGGCCAAGGATTCAGTTACTTACAAGGTCAGAGGCTAGAAAATTCATCAAAGGCAATCGCATTTACAGCTTTTAGGAATTATTTGAAATTGTTTTTTAGTTTCACTTGAATGAAAATCGTTTCTATAAACAATTTTGGCTAAGAGAAATGCTTCCATTGTGCTGTAATGTAATTTTTAAGTCATCCTGTTCTGCTAGTGTACAAAATGGAGACCTAACGACCAGTGACAAAATGCGGGTCGATTTTTTGTTGATTGAAACTACGTACTGTACTGTAGGTCTTAGATTCAGTACATAATGATTTGGATATTAAAGAGCAGTGTGAGTGAAGTGAAGCCAAACTAGACCAACGCTTTCCAATAACAATGAAGCTTTGGCTTGGGGGACGACAGGGTAGTGTTGTTATGACTACTAGTCAAAGTCAAACTCATAGTTAATACTTGTGATATCGCAGTCAAACGGACAGGTAGTCAAAGTCAAAGTTTGACTACCTTCGTTACCATAAATACGTAGTCAAACGAAGACCAGGTAGTCAAACCGTTTGACTATGACTACGTTTTGTTATAAAAGGCAAGCTTCTCAGGCGTATTTTATCACTTTTCGCTGTTCGTAGGTATGGCCAATGGTTTTCAAAAATTCACGCTACAGCAAAAAACTTATGCTAAAACCGCCGATAACATGACTATGATGCGATAATTTACGCAAAAAACCGCACTCGATTCAATGAAAAATTAGAAAAATGCGATCTAAAAACGTCCGTCTGCGAAGAACTTTTGTATGGCGCACTTGGTACCATTTTAAAATATGGGCAACAGATTTGAATAACTCGCGCTACAAGCAAAAATTTATGCTAAAACGGCAATAGCATGACCGAATGCGATTATTTACGCAAAAAACCGCACTTAATTTCATGAAGAATCGGAGAAATGCGGGTTCAAAACAGCCGCGTGGGTCAAATCGCGTAAATTAGTGTTTATACCTTGGTCGCCGTCCCAGCGGTGGCTGATTTTCTATGGCGCGAGTTACGAAAGTGAAACCAACCTGACTGTTTAAAATCTACTAGAAAGATGTGAATATTCGTCGCTCAGCTAAATTAATGCGAAAAAGTATGATTGCAAGTGTTGGGTACAATAAAAGCCTGAAATGGCAAAAATTAAGGGTTACAGAAACTTCAACACCGTTTGTGGGGTTAACGGCAAAGAACAGAGAGCAAATTCTTACATCATTCGAAAGTTTGAAGTCTACTGTACATGGAACCAATTGAACATCTTGCGCCGAATTCGTCGTTTTTTTACAAGAACGAGGAACATGAAAAAATCCACGAAAATGCCCATTATCAGTAGTTAAGAAAGAATCAAATTTGTGGGGACCATGCCGAAGTGCGGAAAGAAAAAAAGCGGTGATATATAGGTAACGAGTTTCGCTGATTTTAAAATCCGGTTGAACAAAATTTAAATCAACTCTCCTTTTAGCAGAAAATTGCCATTGAAAAACGACGAATTCAGTCTTCAAGAGGAAAATGCCCTTTAACGGCCGAATTATGATTCAAAATGCATCTTATTCGATAGCTCACACTCTGTTTCATATAAATACATCACATCCTCTATCAATAACGGAACACAAAAAAGCATTTGCGCTTGAAGTTGCAAAAACTGTTTTGGACCACTTTTTGGCTGTGATTTTGTATTTTCTATTCCGCGCCGCGCGGACGTGCTTTGGCCATCCCTACTGTTCGCAACAAATTATTTAACAAGATGCATTTTTAAGCACTATAGAACGCCAAACAACCTTTGTTGTCTAAAATTCTGACAACAATGAAGCATCAGTCAGTGAATCTCTACTTGATTCAATTTCCACAGGTCCAAGATTAAAATTATGACATACGTACAGTAGAATATGTACACTTTTTGGTTAAAGAAACAACAAGAATTGGCTTGAAACACAAAGGGCATTTTATTCAATTTTATGGCTTTTTGCAGAGCATGTTGTTTTTGCTTTACAATGAAAATTTTGGAGGGAAAAGAAGAAATTCTCCCATATGTTTTAGCGCCCAAACAGTGTTTATTTCAAAGTCAATGACTTATCGATGGAATACCACCCATTTCAGGCTGACGTCAGGTAACTGAAACATGATAAATACCTGAAATGACGATTTGGCTCTGTTTCAAAAAGTAGTCAAAGTAGTCAAACCGGTGGTCATAGTAGTCAAATGGTTTGACTACGATATAGTCAAATTTGACTACTTGGGTATTGTACTCAAACGGACGGTAGTCATAGTCATAGTCAAACGGAAATTTTGGTATTGTAACAACACTACGACAGGGGTAGGGTCAAAGGACTAAAAATCCTTCAAATTCGTTATTTTGGAAGGATATTGTAATATAACGTGCTTCCGCCGTTCGGTATACTCTCTATCAATGATTTGTCCATGTTTCTAGTGTAAAATACTACACTGTCCCTCAAAAGTTTTCTTTCCTGGGCACTTTTCTTTGATTAAGACATTAGTCAGACTGAAAATCATATAAAGATTGCTTGTTTTAGAACAAAAATACCTTGTATTAACAGAAAATTTTACTGGTATTGCATGGCTGGCAGCTGGCTATATGGGCAGATCTGAAAGTAAAAAGAGTTACCGTTTAGACTGTTGAGTTGGCTTTCAATCAGCTCCACACAACTGCCGCAAGTCATCCCCTCTATTGTTAGCGTACACTTTTCTTCACTTTCGTTTGAAGTAGATGGCGCGTTTTCCTCACTTTCTACCGTAATCGTTACAGCTCTGTAATCGTTCCAGGAGTCGGCGATCCATTCCAATTTGGCATCGAATCCCATCTCACAAAAGGCGCCGGCCACCTGGTCGCCGGTCCAAAGGGAGGGGTCAAAGGTGACCATGGCCTGACCTTCGCTCAGTTCTACTCGCACTTCGTAGATGCCGGGCCGCGAAGACACTGCTTCCTGTGCGGTGAGCACGCATGATTGACAGGTCATTCCGGACACGCTCAGATGAGCTGTTTTTGCTTGCGACGATACTTCAATTGGTGATTCAAACACGTCGTCGTTTTCCGACTCTTCTGTATAATCTGGGTCGTCTGTAATAAAACTAATCAGAAAGTAGGGTCTGTATACATGTAAAAGGGGGTTCGGCTGGTCTCCCTCCCACCCGACTTAGGCCAGCTCCCCGATCCTCCCGATCCCGAGCCGATTTTATCAACTCCCCTGATTTTTTTGGCAGGTGGTAGGTAATTTTTTCAGCCAATTTTTAGAACTTCAGACACTAAAACTGCTACAGCAACCGGTACAAGTACAGTACGTACAGTACAGTGCAGTGCAGAGCAGAGCAGTGCAGTGCAGTGCAGTGCAGTACAGTACAGTACAGTACAGTACAGTACAGTACAGTACAGTACAGTACAGTACAGTACAGTACCATTTCGGTCAAACCATAGTATACAGTACAGTACAGCACCTTTTCGGCCAAAATCAAGCCGCTAAGTACAATAAACATACTGGTCAACTCGTACCTTTCTCGGCCAAAATCAAGGTGGTATAGCCCAGCGCATCAATAGAGTCAGCTATCTCGCTTGCATTCCATACCACCGGGTCAAACCAAACTTGCACCAGACTATCGGGAAAGCAGACTTGTGCGTTGTAAATACCGGCCTTTTGCTTGAGTTTGGCGGTTAGTTGCTCTTGGTTCTTTCTGGAAATTAGACCTGCCACTTTTATGCCAGCCATTCTGCATTGCAGCTTGGTGACCTCTGACTCCAATAGGAATGATACCGTACTTCCGCGCACGCGGCGTCGACGACCGTCTGAAATAGTTTTAAGTATTTGATTTCGATTTGGAATGGTTTTCGTTTAGTGTTCAAATAGGGTTTCTGGGTTTTTTTAGCAGCTTTGTAAGAGTTGAAATTAGTCTTCTTTTCCGCTTTAGCTTTCTGTTTTTAGACAGACAGACAGACAGACAGACAGACAGACAGACAGACAGACAGACAGACAGACAGACAGACAGACAGACAGACAGACAGACAGACAGACAGACAGACAGACAGACAGACAGACAGACAGACAGACAGACAGACAGACAGACAGACAGACAGACAGCTGAAGTGGTTTATCTGAATAGTCTCTGAAATGGTTTCGAGAGTTGCGAACAGTTATTCGAAACGACCTTACCCTGAACCTCAAACAGACCAGCCTCGAAGCCTAGTTGTTTGATAATTTCCAGCAACTGTTCGGTGTGAATCACTTCATCGTCAAAGCGAATTCGTGCCTGCCGATCCACCAAAGATATGCGAACTTCTGAGACACCCAAAGAGTCGTTCAGTTTTTTACTGATCGTTTTTATGTCCTGATCAGAGTTCAAATTCAACACATCGATGGTGGCCATTTTAGTATCACCGGGGTCTATGGTCAAACTGTCGATAAAGCTCATTTGTTTTCTTCGTGGACCTGAAGAGAAGATGAAAATTGAGTCTTTCTGTTGTTCAAATTTGGTCTGAAATATAACTTAAGTAGGTAATTCAGTGAAGATTACAAACAAAATAGATAGCGTAAAATGAAGCAAGTACATAGGGATGTGAGGTGTGTTTTTTTCCGGTGTATTTTTGTTTTGTTTTTTTCGGAAAAAAACCGGTTTTTTTCCTAAGGGGCGGAAAAAACATAAATCGCGGAAAAAAACTCAAGCTAAAAATAGCCAAATTTATGTCATTTTTTAATTAAAAAATGGAATTTTGACATGTATAATAGGCTAGACTGGCTCAAAACTGTTAGAAAAACAACAGAAAATGCCAAATTTAGCAATTTATAACAAAAAGGCAAACTGCTGTTAGAAAATTTGCATATTGCGTTTATTTATGGAGCCTGTCAGTGACTGTTTCATGCCTGTTTCGTGATTTCTGTCCATGTAAGATGAGTATTTTTGTTCTGGAAAGACTCAGGAAGGCGCTAGAAAGCGCTAGGAATCATAAAACCAGGCTAGGATACTCAGAACTTGGGCTGGAGTTTTTTCCGCGATTTAGGAAAAAAACCGAAAAAAAACGAAGAAAAAATGGAAAAAACAGGCCGAGGTTTTTTCGGAAAAATATCCATCCCTGAGTCCGCCAAAACAAAACAATCCAGCAGATTTTTTACTGTGGAAACCCCAAATCTCAACCGACTTCAATGAATATTTTTTAAATGAAAGACAAATAATTTGACAGATTGGCGCAATGTTCAGTGAGATACTCTGCTTGGTTCCTGAGATATTTGCCATCAAATTTGAAACACTTATTTTGGTAATGAAAAAACAGTGATTATAACAACCCAGCTGACGTTTTGCTGTAGCAACCGTATTTCTCAACCGATTTGAATGAATCCTTTTTTAAATGAAAGACAGATAAATTCTTTAAATAATGGTGAAATTTTGTCAAGATACTCTGCTTAGTTCCTGCGATACTCACGATCAAAGTCAAAACAGACTTTGGCAATTAACAAGAGAGACTCCGTTGCACTTCTAAATAAAGCAGATTCCTATTCCTACTGCTGGAGCTAATCAGACTTTACTGGCGAAGTAACCGACCGAACGTGTGTATCACCAGTAAAGCCTGACGTTTAGCCCTTAGCTGTAGGAATCTGTGTTATTATGAAGTGCAACGGAATAAAAAAATCGCTGCTGTTCATTACCAAAATCTCTGACTTGACGTTGAGGACAAATATATCAGGAACCAAGCAGAGTATCTTAATGAACATTGCACCAATCTGTCAATAATTTATTTGTCTTTCATTTAAAAAAGATTCATTCAAATTGGTTTAAATTTAAGGTTGCCACAACAAAAAATCTGCTGGGTTGTTTTTTGACGGACCCTGTATTAGCAAATAATGTTTTGCTGTTAAATGATGCTGAATGTTCACTGATTGTTTTGACCCAGCTCAAGTATTGCTAATACTGGGCTTTTCTGGTATTTATTCAGTCGGACTCTAACTGTTCAGACGTAAACATACTTTGCACAGCTTCCAGCTCGCAGTCAAAGCCCAGCTCAGTCATTTTGGCCACCAAAACCTCAGGATAATAAAGTACAGAATCGTAAGTAACTCTAGCCTCCTTGAAATCCCATGAAACCTTCACGTCCTCAATTCCACTGCATTCCGCTTTCAATCCATCCTCCAATTCGGCCGCCTCTTTGGCCGACTTTACGCCGCGAACGTTAATTACAGCCGTTTTGGTGGCAGTAGTAGTAGTAGTAGAAAGATTGCTTGAAGACATTTTCGGGCGCAGGCGCTGTAGGAAATTATCGTCGGTCCTGTTTTACTGCACGTACGGTGTGTTTACATAAGTAGCGCACACATCAGAAGACTTTTATCTCTTCTCATGACGATAAGCTCGCCTGTTTGCGGAATGCTACATACGTACATAGTTTACGACTCTTCTCAGAGATACGCCTGTCAGATTTCGACGTACTGCATTGCTTTCGAGGAACAGAAATTAGAAAACACTCAGTACTTGCCTAAAGCTGCTTTATGCACAAACCTTAGCCAAAATCTAAGCAGAATCTTAAATCGAAGCGGGATTAGCATTGGTTCATAATTTCTCAGCTTCTCTATCAGTTTTCTATTTCTGCGCACAAATTGAACAGGTTTTGTCTGTTCCATAGATTTCGGACTTCTACTGAGAATGGTTCGAAGAAGCGGCTGCAAAATTAGATTTCTGGGCTCATTCGTACACGCGGTCCGGTCAACTGCCTTTTTTGTTCTTGTTTCACTAAGTCGAGGCCGAATTGCTGAATTTAAGCTCAAACCTAAATTAGAAATAAAGGCTTAAAGGACGGATATATTATGCTTTTGCCAGCCCGACTGCACTGGCACTTTATCAAGCCGCTTTACAGCTCCATTTAGGTTTTTGCTGGCAGGCAAGCCATTACGGCGGTAGAGTCGTAAAGTCCCAGTGCCGTCGGACGGGCAGCAGTAGAAATCCGTCAAATGTTCGACTGTCCTATGTGGGGGCGAATGGACCTTTACCATACATGTAACAGGGGGGGTCTGGGGGGGTCTGCCCCCCACCCGACTTAGGCCAGACCCCCCCGGATGGGGATCCCCCCCATACATGTAACAGGTCATCCGCCGAAGGGGGAGGGGGTTGCGGGTGGGTCTGGCGTCGGCCGGGGGGGGTCTGAGCCAAAATTTTGGGGGAGGGCGGGGGGTGGGCACTAAAAAGCGCTCAAAAATCGAAAAAAATCGCAATTTTTGGGCTAAAAATCGCCAAAACTCGCTAATTTGGGCTGAAATACAGCTAAAAAGTGCTGTTTTGCAGGCGATTTTGGCAATTTTTGTGTGTGAAATTGTAAAAAATTGCAAAAATTTGCTCGAAAATTTACTTGCCGGAAAAATCGGAGGGGGGTCGGTGAAATCGTCTCGGGGGGGGGGGGGGGGTTTACCCATCCGGGGGGGCTGGCCGAATGGGGGGGGGGGGGAGACCCCCCAGACCCCCCCCTGTTACATATGCCCCCGAGACGATTTCACCGACCCCCCCCCCCCTCCGATTTTTCTGGCAAGTAAATTTTTCGAGCAAATTTTTGCAATTTTTTACAATTTCACACACAAAAATTGCCAAAATCGCCTGCAAAACAACACTTTTAGCTGTATTTCAGCCCAAATTACCGATTTTTGGCAATTTTGCAAAAATTGCGATTTTTCGTTTTTGGTTTTAGCCCACCCCCCATTTCCCCGCCGGCACCCCCCCCAACCCCTCCCCCATCGGCGGATGACCTGTTACATGTATGACCTTTACTACAGAATCCGTAAAGAGGCATTTTTCCTCACCCGTCGAACACCTTCCTAACATTAATTAATCCTTGAGTTTCTAGCTAGCGTAGGCTTCGGCTTAGGTTCTTTAGGCTTGTACTCAGAAAACTAAGTTTAAATCTGGCGGTTTGTCGAGTGGGGAAAGGACCAGTAATCCTGGCAAACCCTAATCTACGCCACTCTAACTTTTAATTGCGATAATAAGGAATCGGACACCCAACGTAGTACGGAAACAGCGGTTATAGTGATCCGACCTCACTGGGACCGTGTTCTTATTATTTTGCTAGGGACCGCTTGACACCTTGTAAACGACCGTGTGCCCTTGCTTAGTTTTCAGTTTTTAAAGTTGACATTGTCTGCCGTTTTCAAAATTGTGCTTCAATTTACAGTGCGCAATAAAAAGGGTAAAAAGTGCTTGGCTACGTTTTGATATGCAACCATAAACCGGTATTATCCGGGTTATCCGGTTTTTTAGCTCCAAAACATTATCCGATATCCGGTATAATTTGGAGACCGAATAGTCAAAATAGCATTTTTATGCAAATTTTTCTTGTTTTCGAGTGTATTTATGTTTTCACATGAAGATAGCAGGTTTTTCGGACTTAACTACAGCCTATTTTCTGATCAATCGGCCTCCCCCGCCGTAATGATCAGTAATCATTTGACCAACCCCCTCCCACTCATGCCATTATGTATTTTTTGCACGCTCCCATAGCCGGGGGTGGTATGGGGAGAATACCCCTCCAACTCGCCAGCCAATACCACGCCCTCGGCCGGCCATCCCCCCGCGCACCCCCATCCCGGAGGGAGAAAATTTTCGCTTAAGGCATATTAGGCGTTTTTTGGACTTTTTTCGCCCCGCCCCCGTGGTCTCCATACCCCTCCGTATTTTTCCGGTCCATGTATGCCACCGTCTGCTGATAGATAAACGCAGTCGGCTCGCTAAGCAAATGCCAACGCAGGCTTTGCAAATGAAGACTCGGTCACAGAAAGAACAGTACAGAGAAGGATGATAATTGTCTTCATGGCAGCGAGTAGAATCGGCCATTTTATCAGAGCCAAATAGGCGTAGGCACTACCTGAGGTGACTACAACATAGTAGTTTGGCTAATTTGCGCAATAGAGAACTCACGCAACGACAAAGGTGAAACAAAAAAACCCCTTTTTTGGCTTTCACCCACACGTTACGTTCTCAGTCACTTTTCTTTACCGATTTGGCTCATTTTTCGCAAAATTTAACAACATGGTTGGCTAAATATCCTTTTGGCGAAATTTGGGAAAAATTTTTGAACCGAAAAGTGTTCGGTCGGGCGAGCGCGTAAATGTTCAGTTAACGGGCGGACATTTGGAGTATATTCGCGGCGCTTCGCTTAGATAGTTCAGCAGGAATGAGGCGGAGCATTGTCATACATGTGCCTTTGGGGAATTTCAAAAACATGGACAAAATGTGACTTTTCTTCGTAAAAACGGTGAAATGACAATTCAGAAGATTTTCGATTCTTTTCCCGGGTTTCTAAAAACACTGTGGAGAAGGTTTCTATGATGTGAAACAGAGTTTAAATATCAGGTTCATTCATTTGTCGAACTTCCTGCTACATCTGTGTTGTTTGACAACTGATTCAGTGCTTTGATTCCAGAATGTACAGATTTCTTAACTATGGGATTTTCGATCATGTTTTAAAATTTCCCCAATTTTAGTGTCCCTTAAGCCAGAGGGCCTCGGATTCGCCAAATGTCCGCCCGATAATTGCTGCACTATCTAAGCGATAGCGCCGTAATTACGCGGGAAATTTGAATTTACACAGACTATGATTTACATCCAAAATTTTTTCCTTTGGAGTTTTTTCCCCCCACTTTCGGGAAAATTTGCCACCTTGTTGGGAATTTTGGGCAGAATGTTGGCGCCAAATCGGAAAAATTGTCAGAGAGCGCGAAACGTGTGAGGGAGGCCCGAAAAACGGGGGGGATTTTTTTTTGATCTATACTGTAGATATTATGAATATTGTTACAGTCAGGCACTTAACGCCGTTTATGGTACCGATACCATATATGGTGACGGTGCTATATAAATGGTGCCGGTACCATAAACGGCGGTAAGTGCCTGACTGTGTTAGGCAGAATAATTAGGCCAATATTAACAGTGCCTTAAAATTGCGCCGTTCTGTTTGTCTGTACCACACTTGGGGTCCGGATTCCATATTATCAGTCTTCTTTTAATTAATTTTAAAATTAAAAAAGAAAGGCGATAATAAAGGTTTTTCTGGCTATAATAATCGTGGTGTGTCAGCAAACTCAAAATCAGATAGTCTACAGGTAGGTTCATCTTATGGTTTATAAACGTTTGAACTTCTCAATGTTTGAATTAGGGATGCAAATGGTATACAAATAAATAAAAAAATACCAAAATAAAATAGGTACTTGTGATAAAGACTAACTAACAGGTCGCTAGCTGTTTGGAATAAGCGCAAAGTCATACTTTTTTCTCCGCCGACTCCATAGTTTCGGCCGTCACGCTTGCATACGTACATATTTGTCAAAGTGTTGCTTACGATTAGGGATGGGACCGGTATAAAAATACCGTATACCGTATAGCATTTTCGATACCGTATAGTGCCGTATACCGTATAGTATGCTGCAAACGCTTTAAAACACCCAGTTACGCTGTAGTATATGGATAAGTTCTGGTCAAATTATTTTTGTGGTCGGCCTTTCTGTGAAAAACGCGGCTATTTTTGATTGTGATGTGATCTGCTTTGTTACATACTATACAGTAGAGTAAGTAGTATTGTGTTTACAAAAGATTTGAATCCTAGACCACAATATATTGAATTTATTTTGAATTATGCCTATTGTTAATATTAACTGTATTTTGGTTGGACACAGTTGCTTCACCTTAAGTTAGTGAAATGTAACCAAAAATACGTTTTAGATTTTATTCAAAAGCAGAATTGCAGGTTTTTCAGCATTTTACAGGCAGGTACTTATCACATTTTCCATTTCAGGAAGACAAAAAACTGCCATATGGGTAGATTTTTGTGTTTTTCTAACCGATGACATGGCTTACAAAACCAAAAAACAGTATTGCGACCTTTAAATCGTGAAAATGACATGAATTTACAGCAAAAATCTTGCGGATTCAGTTTTAACAACTATACGGTATTATACCGTATAGCCAAAAATACCGTATGATACCGTATACCGGTCCCATCCCTACTTACGATGGTCTACCCCAGACACCAACGATGGGAACCTGATTTTCTGGACTTGATCCTCAACATCGTAGATGACAAAGCCGCCTTGGAATTGGCAAGAGCGCTCGGCCTCCTCCCAGCAGCGACAGCACATCAACTACAACCGTTTCAACAGAGCAACAAGCAGAAAACAGAATGGACGCCCAACTGAGCATGCAGTTGTGGGCCAGTGCTGGAAACCAAACTGCAACGGTGATGTGATCATCCGGCCGAAAAGGTTGAGCAGTGGCACCGTTTACGATTACTACCGCTGTCGTACCTGTGAAGGCAGCCGTAGCACCAAAAACGGCACTCTCAACGAGCTGCGACACGCCCCTGCTCTACCACAGGCAATGCTCACTTTCTTCTCCAGCTTTCACGTCAGAGCTCGTCCAACGTTTCAGTTAGGGTTTTGAAACGTCTGCATAAAACTGCACTATATTGGTGGGTCTATAGTTTCACCAGGATAGCTTTTGTACTTGAGTAAGAGCCGTTTTTATCAGACAATTTTATGATATTCACATATTCGTTTAAATTTTCCGCCAAGATCCTAGCACCGTTAGCCAGACCCATTAGGCACTTACTCTGCAAATTTGGTTCACATTGGCAGAGAATTGACTGAAAACGGGTAATTTTAGTAAACCTCAGTTAGTTAGTTAGTTAGTTAGTTAGTTAGTTAGTTAGTTAGTTAGTTAGTTAGTTCCGATTTTACCGATTTTTCTTGCCAACTTTGAAAATGGGATTCTCGCGCGTAGTTTGAGCGAGGGTTTTGACAGTTCTACATAAAATTGCACAATATTCGGTCTATAAGCAGCCGTGATTTCACGGGCGTAGCTTTTGTATTTCTTGAGTAAGAGCCATACATGGGCCGGAAAAATGGGTTGGGGGTAGTGAAACTCCGAAAATTTGGGGGTGGGCCTTCCGATTTGGGGGTCGCGGCGATTTTGGTAGGTGGGGTGGTTTGGGGGTCGGGCCCAAGTTGGGGTGGTTTAAGATGGTATTTGTGTGAGACTTGGTTGAATTCCATTCACAGTTGCGTGCCACTAGCGATCAAACTTGTAACACCTAGCATGGGACACACTGTACTTGTTTGGTTGCAGTTCAAACAAAATCTTTAGGTCGACATGGCGGAGAACAAACAAAAGCAATGCGCTGGCGGCAATCCCAAAAAAGGACGCATTCTTGGCGGTAGGCCGCTTAAGTCAAAGGAAGAGTCAGTGGCGACTGGTATTGTATTACGTGGTCGTCCTCGAAAGACTGGTCGTACTAAACAGTCAGATTCGTCTACAACAAGGTAAACCTTTAGATGCCTTTGCCCCGGACTGTCAAGCACTTACGCTGCAGATTCGTCTAAGTTGAGCCGTTAGTCTACGAGGCGTTTTTTGAGACGCAATTTTTAGTCGGATTTTCTAGAATATCAGACACGAAAATTGCCAAAAAATTGTCTATAAATTCTTAGCGATTGTTAGATGTACTGAATCTATCCTATATTGTCTATCCTATACTACTCTGCTCCAGAATTTTGGGCTCGATCTCACAGGCCTAGACTAAGCGTCCTTCTCTCAGTCGAACGACCTGTTACATGTCAGTGTATGTGCAGCCATGGGCTAGCATTTCGGCTGAGGTGCTGGTAAATTTTTGAGGGGTTGATGGGATGGTAAACCAAAACGTCTGATTTTTTCTAAAATCAGGGATTATAGGCTTTTTCGCTAAAGTAAGTTAAAATAGCTATTCTTAGCTGATTTACACCTAATCTAGGCATACTTTTGTCATAATTTTCTATCATAATTCTTTCTTCCTAAGAATACCTGGGGTGCGTTAGGTCAGAGTCTAACAAGTGGTCAACCACTCAGCCCTATCCTTTTCCCATATCTGAATGTGTGTTGGTTTATATTCGCCGAAACGCTTTTCAGTGTAAATAGTCTGACATTACTAAAATACGCTATGTAATAACTGGACGATCTTGTGGTCTGCGCCAAAATTCTTGTGTTGTCCAGTTGGAAAAATCGTGTAGTGTAATAATATCAGAATTTTGAGCGGCCAAAATGGCTAATTTGACTAGGTAAACCTGGCTTTAGCAAGTTTTGTGCTATATTTAGGTTCACTTCTGCTGTGAGAAAATAAAACTGCTCAATCTTACATGTTGGCGCTTCAGTACGACAGCGATCAGCGTTGAGACGGAGCCGCTGCCAGTAACCGAAACTCTCTGGCACATGCAGCACTCTGCTCTCGGGGCCGTGAAAATAAAAGAGGAAGAGGAGGATGTGGATTGGCATTCAGTAGAGTCTGCCGTTACGAGCTCACTGGAGCACTCGATTAAGCTGGAAGATGAAGAAATAGAGGACATGCAGCCCGAATTGGATGGTACTGGTTAT
>JASANB010000152.1:77500-97483 GCA_030248155.1 Sabatieria punctata | reverse complement strand
CCACCCGACTTAAGCCAGAATCACGATCGGGACGCCGTTCGAGACTATTTTTCGGACACCCCTCCGAATTTTCTGGCAAGCAATTTTTTTCGATCTTTCAGAATTTCAGACTCTAAACTTGTTAGGAGGTTCTGTAAAGGCGCATTCATACTTTAGTGGAAAAAGGTCATCGCCTGGCGACTTTTTTGTAGAAAAACTCGTTTAAAGTGTGAAACGCGCCCAAACGCCGCGCGAGATCTTTCCGCTGGCGACAAAAATCTACAAAAATGTAGTTAGAAAAAGTCAACTATTTCTTGTCGCCGGCCTTTTTATGTTGAATTTTCAATGGCAGGAATGTGTAAATGATATTGTTCTAGTGCGAAACCACTAGAGCGCTCAATCGGCGGGAAATTTGGAAGAAGCTCGGAAAAATGTCTGTTGAGCAGAGCATTATTATTTACATTTTTTCTGCAGAAAAGTCGCCTGAGCGGCTGAGAGCCTGAACGGGACAACCCCTTTTACCTGGCCCTGTCTATGATGCCGAGACTAGGGAATACGAATAAAAGAGTTGTTCAATAAAATACTAGTTCTCACCCTGACGTTATCGAAATGGATGGGACAGGTGCTACTGGCTCTGATGCCCAATTTATCCTCACGACGCTCCACCGTCATTCCCGGAGTTCCTCTGTCCACTATGAAGCAGGTTATTCCCTGCAAACAAAACAGTGGTCACATAGGGGTCATAGACTAAAGGGCCCTATTGGCAGCTGTCGACTTTGTTCTGTATGTGTTTTAAACCATTACAAAAAGTGGTTAGTGGGGAAACTCGACAGTCACTGAAATAGAAGTAGAACAGAACAAAAAAAACCTCTCTTAACGAAAGACAAATAAATTCTTGAAATTTTCATGATGCTCACTGTTGTTTGGGTCAAAAAAGGTTTTAAAAAAAAAACTTTAAGCCTCGTTACGCTTACGCTAACCCTTAGCTGTAGGAAGTTGGTGTATTATGAAATGCAACGGAATAATAAAAATAGCTCTTGTCATTAACAAACTCTCTGTTCTGAATTTGAGCATAAATATCTCAGGAACAAAGCAGAGTATATAAAAGTAAGAATGTCAGGGATTGCACGAAAAGAGCTTTTACTTAATAGCAGAGTATCTTAATCAAAATTTCACCAATCAGTCAACAATTCATTTGTCTTTCATTCAAAGAAAATTTCCCTCCGGCGTTGAGCGCTGCGTAACATCGGCGGCGTAATTTACGTAGCTTACGGTTGCATTATTTTTCGCGTCGAGATAATAAAACCTAGTTCAAATTGTGATGCTCCACCAGATGAACAAAGACAGAGTGGCGTTCAGAGATTAAAGGGCTGTAGTTACCTTATAGCCGGCTTCAGGATTAACGGTGGCCATGACCAGGAAGACGCCGGAGTGTTCGGAATTGGTGATCCAGAGTTTAGTACCGTTTATTACGTAGTCGTCGCCGTCTTTGGTTGCAGTTGTTTTCAGCGCAAACGCGTCCGAGCCTGACGATGCCTCGGAAAGCGCAAACGACCCCACCTGGAACAGTTAGAACGGTGCATGCTCAGTACCAACACTACCGGAAAACCCAAAACCCAATTTCAATGCCTGGTACCACAGTTGTTAAAAAATTTTTTTGAATGCCAAAAATTTTTGCATTTTTTAAAAAAAATTTAAAAAAAAAACTTTTTTTTGAAAATCGTCTTAAATGGGTCCAGCATGCTAGTACAAATACTTACAACACTTTTTCCACTTTTGCACCTTAAGTCAGTTGAGAAACCTGTTCGAAAACACAATACAGCTCTAAACACTGCCTGTAACTGCATAATTTCACCGAAAAATTGTCTTTAGAGGCACTTCTAGGTGAATCCTAAGGAAGAATTTCTTACGCAGTCGCTGCTAGGCTCAATGCAAAAGAAGAATTACGCAGGTTGCTGGATAAAATGTTGGCTGCTTCCAAAGAATTTACAAAAAATTGCATGTATGTACGTGAATTTTCCCACTTTTTCCCTTAATTTGCATATTGATTTTTCAAAAAAAAATTGTGAGCCTTCAAAAAAAAGTTTTTTTAAAAAAAATAAAGCCTTTTTTTAATTTTTGACCCTAACAACTGTGCCTGGTACCATACAGGTGTTAGGGGTATGGGGCTACCCCCAGCTAGAAAGGCATACATGTGCATGGGGGTGCACAGGGGGTACAGGGGGGACGAAAATAAAAATCTACCAAACGTCGCTAAGCGCAAAAATTTGAATTTCCCGCCGAAAATTTGCACCTATATGCAGGCAACTACGCACCGAGACCTGGCCGTACCCCCCTGAGCCGCCGATCATGCACATGTACGAAGAAAGGACAAACCCCCAAACACACCCCAGACAGTTAGCGATCGACCGGAATTCCGGTTCCGGCCGGAACTGGCGGTTCCGATTCCGGTCCGGTTCCGGTGAAAAAGGGTACCGGAACCGGAACTTTTTCATTCACTATTTTCGATGGATATTCAGTTACATCAAGTATTATTGCGTCTGTTTAATAAAGTGCGCAGCTCAGTGGGGGCAGTAGAATTTGCATGAATGGGGGAAAGGGCTGACTACTCGCCTTGTTGCTCGATTCTTTATTTATTTTTGCGTGATCCTCTTCTCTCTTCTTTGGTGTCTGTGTGTTTTGAGTGTTTCTGTTCAAGTCAGTTTGAATGGCAAGCAAAACTGCGCTGGTGTGGCGACATTTTTTGGTCAATGAGAAGGATGAATCGAAAGCAGTTTGTCAAATCGGAAAGTGTAAAGGCTCTGTGTCAAGAGGCGTCGGAAAAGGGAGTACAAAGAGCTTAAAGCGGAAGAGAAAGAAAAAGTAAATAAGTTAAACTTTTATTGTTTTTTGTGTTTGTTACCCTTATTTATTATTTCAGAAGGTGGGCAGTCAAAAACGCAGCCAACCCAGCAATCTGTATTCACTAGATGACCAGCCAAAGCAAAAGCAGGCGAAGCAAAACGGTTCTTGGAAGAAACTGGCTGAGGTTAGCTGTGACTTCATTATGATTGGTAAGATTTTAATAAGTTAGCACTAAACAGCGCATTTCAGCTGGCCCGCAAATACTTGAGCGCTCCGCTCCTATCGGAACGGTTGCCAGTGAAAGAACCTTTAAGGCAGCTAAAAACATCTCCGAAGGTGACAGATCAAAGCTGAAACCTGAAAATGTTGAAAAGCTTCTCTTTCTGAAGTACAATTTGCGTGCTCTTGACTACTGTTATTGAAAAGTCTGTATTCTGTTGTTGATTTGAACTTCTGCTGATGTTTATAACAGGAATTTGTACACGACGTGCCTATAAATACGTTTCTATAAATTTTGGACCAAATATTGAAAAAGTTCCGGTTCCGGTTCCGGCCGGAACTGGTTGGTTCCGGTTCCGGTGAAAATTTTGGTTCCGGTCGATCGCTACAGACAGTTAAGGTCCCCTGTAAATTCAAGTACTAATAGCGGCTCCGGTAACAACAAGCTGGCTGAGAAATAACTAATTTTTGCTTAAAATTTGCTTAAAAAGCGTTTGTAAAACGAATTTTGGGCTTAAGAGAAATCGGTCTTTTTGAAAGCCCTTTTCATCGTTGTCTTCGTAAAATTAGCAGCAATATTAGCAGGTTTAGTTCATAATTTTAGTGTTTTCTATCTTCGGCCGATTTTTTTCCTAACTCGGCCGGAAAGGGGTGCCGGACAGTACCTTAATAGATGGGCCGCGGAGGGAGGGGGTACATTCCTCCCCATCGCCGGCCAATATATAGTTGAGTAGATTGTTGACAAGTTTCAATGAATTTATGACCGATTCATTGGTTTTCGGACTGGATTGAGCACTGTTTGACTTATTGACTGCCTGACGCCTATATTCAAAGAACATATCAAAATGCGATAAATGCGCACTATCATTTTACTGTTTTTAGTGCTCCATCAAACTAATATGACCATAAACTGTTTAGTTTCCAAAAATTATTAATACCAAAATATTCCTGACGCTTACAATACACTGGAGCTGATTTTTAGTGCTGATTTCGTATTTCCTAAGTGTAAACGCTCCGCTTATTTCCTACTTCACATTTTGGTAGTGTCAACGTGGCCTACGGCAAAAGCCTTCCCCTTGCAAATAGCAAGCTTTCAAAGGACAAGCCATAAACGAAGCCACTTACGGCAACCTATTCTTAGCTTGGTTATGTAGAAAGTAAAAAGAAGCCTACCAAGTCCTTGCACAGTCTAGGCAAGTATTTCTGCTGCTGTTCTTGGGTACCATATTCCAGGAAGATTGGAGCGACCAGGGTGTTCTGCACGTCACAAAATACACTGACACTCGGGTCGATCTTGGCTAGTTCCTCCACTATTATGTTGGTGCAGAAAAAACTGCTCTCCGGACCGCCGTACTCGCTCGGTATCTCCACTCCCATACACTGAACATTAATACTGTCAGGCACTTAACGCCGTTTATGCTACCGACACCATATATGGTGCCGGTACGGTACCACTACCCTAGGTACCGGCACCATACTACAAATGTATATGATATGGTGTTCGTACCATAAACGGCGTTAAGTGCCTGACTGTAATTTTGAGCAAATTTTTGCAATTTTTTACAATTTCAGACAAGGGCATAAAATTTTAACACCAATTATCCTACAATTTTGCAGTTTCCTAAAATTTCAAGTCACTTGGCGAACATTTGCAGAATTGACAACAAAAAGAAAAGTTTCCATTTTCAATGCTGTTTTTTGGTACTGAAATTAACAACACGTATGCATAAATTTCCCAGGATTGGGTCACGCCAAGCCTCGTGCGCTAAACTTTAACACAAAAATGCCTAATTTTCGTACCAATGCTTCAAATTTCAGTTAATTTATCCAAAATTTGTGGAAATGACGGTAAAAAGAAATGAGTCCATATTTTTGAGAAACCCTATCTTGTTGTTATGCTATTTCTAACTAAATGCCCATTAGCAAAACGCATTTATTAACCGTCTGCAAATGCTAAGAGTAGTGATTCTTGTGACACACGATAATTCTTGTCGTTGCTGCTGGCTGCTATGACGCACAAAAAGAATAAAAGGTAAGTACAATTTACCCCATTATCGAACAGCCCCTGAATAACGGCTTTGCTCATTTCTGATTTGTCATCCATCTCGCGAACTAACGGCGCCACCGTATCTCTGGCAAAGCGAGCCACTAAAATATTGCCAAATACTAAAATAAATAAAATGCGTCATTCTGAGAAACAAATATAATTAGTAAAGCTAGGAGCCAAATAATTTGGCAAATCGGTTTCTTCGAGCCGTTCGCAGCAGCCGGTGAACGATTATTTGTAGTGTAATTGGCAGAAACCCTTCCAGCTGCTATACTTCCTCAATGCGCTCTGGCCTTTCAACCACATCTCTTCTGACCAACTCTGATTCGTCAAGCCGGAATACTGTCCCACGAATCAGTTGTGGAAATCAATAGAACTGACGATTTTTCTTCTGATTGCAACGATTTCAGCTCTTCCGGTCGCTATACTTTTTCAATACGCTCTGAGTGTTCAAGCACATCTCTTTGGCTAACTACAAATCGTCATGCCAAAACAGAGTATGAGTCAAAAACATGTCCAGCCCTTTCTGAACTCTACGCAAACGATTAGTTCTTCATAGATTTGGCTGAGAGTTTCAAGAATTATGACCTTATTATACATTGTTGGTTGCACAATTTCTTGCCAAAATTCTAACCTGCCCTGATTTTACAACCCGAAATCTAGAAATCAAGGTGCTGCACGGAAATTCAAGCTGCGCCAGATACTAGCCCTATTTCTTCAGAGTTAACGTGAAGAACGAAAACACGTTATGTAAGTACATAAGCATATGAATAGAAGTATAGGGGTTGGCTGCCCCGGTTAGGATAAATGATAAGATCATGGGTTTACCCCCTTTGCCGACCAAAACCCCTCGGTCGGCCATACCGCACTCGCCAGTACGCGCTACCCAACCCCCGAAATGAAATATGGGCAATCTGAAGGAAAATCGTCAGTTTCAGTGTTTACCAAAACTGTCTATTTTGTGATCAGAATGCCTATTAAGATGCATTTTGCGAGAAAGTCAGCTTTGAGGGGGCAAGCAGGGCCATCTCACGGATCTGGCTGATATTTATATCTATTAAAATAGAGCACAGTCGAAGACCAACGGTGCATGCCCGGCCACCAGCAACCCCCTGGAACCGGAGCTACACCCCCTCAAAGTTGGGTCGGCAGCAATTTTCGGGCTCATTTTAATAGCTCTGACACCCTCCATTCAAACGATTACCCTTCATTCGTTTCTTAAGCTAGGATCCCGACTCGCATATGGTTTTGTAGCTGGTCCAATGGCCTTTCATTTTCTGGTACTCCCGTTTCCAGAACATAGCTGGTTACCGAGATATTCGCCGAAAACTGCGAAATTTCCACAAAATGCCACTCCGTTTTTTTTCGAAAAATCTTTATAACTTTTTGTGCAAAGGCCCTGCCAAGCTAATGTTTTAACAAAAGTTAGGCATGAGTTGGCCAAACAAAATGAGCGCCCCAAAGTGTGCGGTTAGGGGGAGGGGGGGTGTTTTGGCCTCTCAAAGGTGTTCGAAAAAAAATTTTTTTTGCAAAGCTTAATTGTTAGCATACTGTTATATGCAGTTTTGTGTGCTGAGTTCGAAAATGCATTCAGTTTACCTAGATTCGCTCTGGATCCGGAGAAATTGGTGTCCAAAGTTGAGACCAACCCTATTTCTTGACTGGCACTACTCGCTAGTATGACCATTAACCGCGGTGCAATGCAGCTTTTCTTATGTAGTTTTTGCTGCTGATTATATATATCTCCAAAACGAGTAACTATAGATTAAAACAAACGCCATTTTTGAACTCAGCGGGTCAAAATAGGTCGGGTACACTATTGACTGACAAAAGGTTCGTTTCAGAAATGCATCAATGCTGAACATTTATTTTAGGATTACGGCTTCTCATGGCATGTTTCTTAATGTGGCCGTAGCGCAAAAATATGATGATATTCTGAATCAGCGGAGGAAACTGCACCAGATAGATACCATATTATGACCAGATTTGACAGATAACTTATTGTCTGAGTACCAGGGCATAAAAGTTACATAAGTAGCTCAGGAGCAGTCAGATTGAAAAACAGATGTCATTTTCGTAATCAGCGGCAAAAACTGCATTAGGTGATATAAATTTTTATCGCTCTGTACCCTAGATGCGACTGAATTGAGTCACCTTTCAAACGAGCATGTTATAGCAAGTTCAGCCGTTTTCTTCCCAAATCATAAAAATGCCAATATCTTCAAAAGTAGGCAACGTAGAGCAAAAATAAAGTTATTTTCGGAATCAGCAGCAAAAACTACATAAGAAAAACTGCATTGCACCGCGTTTAATGGTCATACTAGCGAGTAGTGCCACTCAAGAAATAGGGTTGGTCTCAACTTTGGACGCCAATTTCTCCCGATCCAGAGCGAGTCTAGCTAAACTGAATGCATTTTCGAACTCAGCACACAAAACTGCATATAACAGTATGCTAACCACTAAGCTTTGCAGAAAAAAATTTTTTTCGAACACCTTTAAGAGGCCAAACACCCCCCATACCCCCCTATACAGCACACCTTAGTGCGCTCATTTTGTTTGGCCAACTCATGCCTAACATTTGTTAAAACATTAGCTTGGCAGGGCCTTTGCACAAAAAGTTATAAAGATTTTTCGAAAAAAAAACGGAGTGGCATTTTGCGGCAATTTCGCAGTTTTCGGTGAAGATCTCGGTAACCAGCTAGGATCTGGAAACGGGAGTACCAGAATATGAAAGGCCATTGGAACAGCTACAAAACCATATGCGAGTCGGGATCCTAGCTTAAGAAACGAATGAAGGGTGATCGTTTGAATGGACGGTGTCAGAGCTATTAAAATGAGCCCGAAAATTGCTGCCGACCCAACTTTGAGGGGGTGTAGCTCCGGTTCCAGGGGGTTGCTGGTGGCCGGGCATGCACCGTTGGTCTTCGACTGTGCTCTATTTTAAGAGATATAAATATCAGCCGGATCCGTGAGATGACCCTGCTTGCCCCCTCTCTTCGGCACCAAAGCTGACTTTCTCGCAAAATGCATCTTAAGAGTCAGTCTCTGAACCGATCGAGTCTTGCCCTTTGCCCTGTTCAGACCCCAAAATTGAAACTTTGGGCTAGAGAGCTGTAAGTTGGTACACTAATACATACTTATGAGTTGTCTTTCGGCCCCAAAGGATTAGTGGATTTGACGCTCCAATCCCGAGATACAGCCTTCTGAAAATCGGCCCGCTTAACTATGGGACCAAAATTTCAAACTCGAATTTCTACCCTACCAGCTGGAGTTGGAAGATAAAAATTTGGGTTTTTGCGTAACTTTTGGAGTACTTTTAGAATCTGCAGTCCAATTTTGTGTTAGAAGGAAAAAATTTTTTTCCGACCTCTTTGGCGGGCCATAACTCGGCTGGTACCCCCCCTAGAGGCGCTTTTTTATTTCATAACTTTGTAGCGCTTTTTAAAAGCTTCATTTTGGTATAGGATATGCTACGATTGCTGGTGGCCAATCGAGTGAAAATTGGCCTAAAATGTCACCAACTCGAAAAATTCGCATGTTTCACTATAGACATAATTTTCCAAATCGAATTTCTGACTTAATAAACGGAATTGAGCTTTGAAAATTTGGGTTTCCAGAGTACTTTCAGTGTGCTTTCGGAATATTTAGTGGATTTAGAATTTCGAGGAAAAAAATTTTTTTCGACCTCTTTGGCGGGCCATAACTGGGCTGGAAACCCCTTAGAGGCGCTTTTTTATTTCATAACTTTATAGCGCTTTTTATAAGCTTCATTTTGGTATAGAATATGCTTCGATTGCTCGTGGTCATTCCGGTGACAATTGGCCTCAAATGTTGAGAACTCATAAAAATTTGGCCTTCCAAATGAGGGAATTTTTCGAGTTTATAACCTATGAGGCCAATTGTCACCAGAATGGCCACGGGCAATCGAAGCATATTCTATGCCAAAATGAAGCTTATAAAAAGCGCTATAAAGTTATGAAATAAAAGAGCGCCTCTAGGGGGGTTTCCAGCCCAGTTATGGCCCGCCAAAGAGGTCGAAAAAAAATTGTTTTCCTCGAAATTCTAAATCCACTAAATATTCCAAAAGCACACTGAAAGTACTCTGGAAACCCAAATTTTCAAAGCTCAACTCGGTTTATTAAGTCAGAAATTCGATTTGGAAAATTATGTCTATAGTGAAACATGCGAATTTTTCGAGTTGGTGACATTTGAGGCCAATTTTCACTCGATTGGCCACCAGCAATCGCAGCATATCCTATACCAAAATGAAGCTTTTAAAAAGCGCTACAAAGTTATGAAATAAAAAAGCGCCTCTAGGGGGGGTACCAGCCGAGTTATGGCCCGCCAAAGAGGTCGGAAAAAAATTTTTTCCTTCTAACACAAAATTGGACTGCAGATTCTAAAAGTACTCCAAAAGTTACGCAAAAACCCAAATTTTTATCTTCCAACTCCAGCTGGTAGGGTAGAAATTCGAGTTTGAAATTTTGGTCCCATAGTTAAGCGGGCCGATTTTCAGAAGGCTGTATCTCGGGATTGGAGCGTCAAATCCACTAATCCTTTGGGGCCGAAAGACAACTCATAAGTATGTATTAGTGTACCAACTTACAGCTCTCTAGCCCAAAGTTTCAATTTTGGGGTCTGAATACTGAGACTCGATCGGTTCAGAGACCGACTCTTAAATGCGTTTTCGAAGGCTAAATTTTCAAATTTTTTTCGCCTTGTCGGCAGAAGCCGAACCAGGCCACTCTAAACTACTAAAATTTGTATTTTCTGGTAATTTTAAGCCTGGAATGTGTTTTAAACACGGTTTTGAAGGCAAATTCTACTAAATTTTCTTACCCAGGTTGGGCACCGGCCCAACCAGGCACTTTCAAAATTTTACACCCCCTTTCCGAAATCCTGGATACGCCACTGAAGCTGTGTGTACTCACCAGTTTCTCTGGTTAGAATTTCATCTTCGGAAAACGAATTCAAGTTGCCGATATGGGTGGAGGAAGATCTACTGCTAGACACCATCACGCGGCCAGCCCTCAAAATTCCGGAACGGCCGACGGCAGCACGAAATAACGAACGCAACACCATCGACGGGGTCATGTTTAACTTGGCTTGGTCCAGACAACCTAAACACACTACCCACAACAACCAACACACTGCTGCTTTTGGTACACTACACTAGAGATGCAACCGTAAAGAAAAATACCGGATAGCGGATAGTTTTTCAGAAGACCGGATAATACCGGTTAATACCGGATAGTAATGATGATCAAGTTTTAACGAAATACAGTAATTTTCAGGCTAGAAATATACTTTTTCGATGCTTTCAAGGCAGGATATGACCAAGAATGTATTTGATGTGACTGATATCACGTTCAATCAGCTATATTTTCTAGATAACAGGCTGCAGTTAAGTCTGAAAATAGTGCTAATCTGCATGCGAAACCAAAAATACGCTCGAAAACCGGTAAAATTGTCATAAAAATGCTATTTTTGGCTATCCGATATTATCCGGTATCCGGTATCCAAAATATACCGGATACCGGATAGTGTCTTAGAGCAAAAAAATACCGGATTATCCGGTATATACCGGATAATACCGGATTACGGTTGCATCTCTACACTACACTAGTAGAAAATTAAAAGAACAACTATCTAAAAACAGCTTTTTCTCGAACAAACTAGGCAACAACGAATAGGGGCGACGGCCGCCCCGGGGCGACGGGGCGACCGAGAGCCAGACGCACCCCTAAATTCCAGTACTGCGGGCGCCGTTTCTACTAATGCATTTATGAGCGGTTTTAAGCGGAAATATGCAAGAACTTTTTGTTTTTGCGTTTGCTTTTATGTGCATAAAGATTGGCTTTACCCAGGTTGCCAATATCCGGTCTGTCAGGAGACAGAACGACTGAACCGAAAGTCAACAGTGGAATTGGAAGACAGCGTAACCAAAAGAGCGATTTAGAAAGCGAGGCCTTTTAATGGCCAAGGCGCAGAACGCATCTGTGTTTATCAGTGCTGACTTGACTCCCTGACAAGCGAATCAAGTTTTAGACTTACGTTACAAGAGCTGCGGACCAAACCCTCCTTGTAAATTGTTTATAGAGCGATGAGCGCTACATACGCTACTCGATACGATTACATATAGGGGTGGTAGGTAGTCAGTCGACGATTGGCTGAGCCCTTCATTTGATAAACTTTGCATGCAGGGCAGGCCCAATGAAAACGATAAAATACGAAATTTCAATTAGCAGGCAGCCTCGATATCTGTGTACAACAGAGGCTAAAAGTATCTAGGAGTACAGATAGATTACAGACTTAGCTTTGCTCCAGAAGCAAAACCTGTCGCACTCGCACCACAGGCCAAACAGGCTATCGGAGATCTGTGCTGCCAATTTAGCAGTGGAACACGTACGTAGTCATGTGCTTGATAGGGTGTGCCGATCTTGTGTGCTGCTCATGTGTGTGTGCGATCTCAATTGTTGTACGGTATCGAGGCCTGGTATTCTAGAAATATGGCTATTTATATGAAAGTGGAGAGATAGCAACTGGTTTTTGTTACCATAATATTGCAACAACTACGTACGCACCAACTCTCGCATCCTGAATTGATGGACAAAGTCACACCCAAGTCGGATAGATTGGCCGCCAGCCTGCTGGTATAAGTACAATGTACTTGCTCGTGTAGTGTAGGTAGAGATCGTACACAATGTACCTAAAAGAAAACAAAAACGAAAACAACAAATATGGAGGCTTTGGCCTTCACTCTCCGAATACAGAGTGTGCGGTAGTCAACAAACCGGTCACTTTCATCATTTTCTCGTCGATCCCGCAATTGCTTTCTCAAGTGAAAAGCCTTCATTGACAGGCAGCATACTAAAACATGCTGACAAGCAGTTTGAAGCGGAAACTGCTGGACCTCGTGCGGCGGTGAACGACATTCAAGAACAACGATATATTATGAATGAACGCTTAGTTCCCAGACACTCTATAAGCAAATACAGAACATACATACATCAAACACGATAGCAAAGTGCAGGGAAGAAGGTCTGAGTTAAGCCACAAGGCTATTTTAGATAGAACCCACCACTATCTGTTAGTAAAATGTGAAAGATCAATAGTAACTGACTCCTGTTGAAAAGCTTTTACAGACCGAGAATGAACTACTTCATCTGGCAGGCTGTTCCACTACCAGCAAATATGCTTTGTCTGTTTTAGACCGGACCGGATAGTGAGGGTCAATAGACAGCTCAGAAAACAGGTCGTTGACTAGTGAAGGGACGTCCTTTCTGTCTGTTGTTCAAGTGAAAAGTCCGTTAATTACGAGGTTTAGGCTGCGTCGCTCACGTTCTCGCATCTCTCGTTTCCAGTCACAAATACGCACCAACTCAGAGTGCACTTTGTCATAACAGGAGGGTTAGGCACAGGCAAGCCATTTCTAACTGTTTGCAGGACAGATGCGTACGATCTCTTCGTCTCGAGAGTGGACAGCTTATTCAGATTTCAGATTCACTTTTTAAAGTTGATCCGAGAGAAAAAGAAATAAGAAAAGCAAAGCGTACCATTGTTATTTTCAGGAAAAGCAAGGAATTAAGTGCGAGTGTATAGAATGTATGCTTTTAATAGGGTACAGTAGCTTACAATACAAACGCCAGCAGGCGAGAAGCAAGCACTTTTAGACCAAAACAACAACAACAACGTGCGACAACAATGACAAAAGGGTAGTAAAGGTGAATTTATCGCACAACAAACCAACCTTTCAAAGTGACAGTCAC
Source organism: Sabatieria punctata (assembly GCA_030248155.1). Classification (NCBI taxonomy): domain Eukaryota; kingdom Metazoa; phylum Nematoda; class Chromadorea; order Araeolaimida; family Comesomatidae; genus Sabatieria; species Sabatieria punctata. Next base: position 84,625 of record JASANB010000152.1, on the reverse strand, counting down.
CAAACAGAGCACTGAGCTGCCATAGCTTACTAAACACGTACTGACCGCCATAAAATTCACAGCAAGAACTTTTCGTAAACAAACTGTATTCGCAAATAATTAACCATGAACAAATTTATAAAAATTAGAAAGCTGATATGTCCACAGGCAATTGGTCCCAACCAGAGATGACGTTGAAGTTCTGTGTCAGCTTGAGCTCAACTCGATTGTGGTAAGGTTGGGTGTAAATTGGGGTTGAGGCGGCCCAAACAGGTCAACTCCAATCTCTCTTGGTCAGATGGGCCTTGGGTTCATCAGACAGTGGCTGCGGCAGTCGATTGCAGACTGGAAACGGTGGTTGAGTAGCTGCACAAACGATCTGGGGAAGCCGTTGCTGGCACATTACGTAATATGGTTTTCGGGCATGCTTTTGCAGCCTCCTAAAATAATCAATGTCAGAACGAAATCACACATCATGCAAATAATATATGTATGTAACAGGTTCAGGTAGAGGAGTGGTTATGTTTCTAATTGGGGGTAGCCCCACCCAACCCCTAAACAAGTATGATGGAAATCATGGAAAGGGATCGAAAATGGCTAAAGGCACCGTTAACAAACACGTTTTCTGTTCCACAAGCTTCTAGTTCACCCATTCGATGCCAACTTAGATGCAACCGATTCCTTCTCTCAACTCGTCTCTACACCTTCACTGCAACCTTCTCGATTCGTTCAAGCAGAGCCCAAGCAAATACAACTCCACCGAATGCAGTCTCTCCGTTTCGCATCTCTACCCTCATCACCGCGTCTCTTCCTTTCCCACTCTGGTACGAGTTCTTCTTCGTCTTGCTAACTCTATTTTGTTTTTGTGTTGGGCGGTAAAAGTTCGTGCGTTCGTTCTCTCTCTTTCTGCGCAGCACCGGTAGAAACAAATGAGTTTTCCGTTCAGCTCACCAGAACGGAAAATTTTGAACAACTGTTGCAAGCCAACAAGCAGACATTTTTCCTGCCAATTTGTCAGCCACTACAGTTTCTCAAAAAGAAACTCTAAACCAATTTACAGAACAAACGGCTAAGCATTGAGCTCACAGAAGCGTTTCAAAATGTTCCATTTAGGTGAGCTGAACGGATTGTTTGTTTCTACCGGTACAGAAGTGAAAGTTCAGCTTCGTTCGTCATCCCGCTTCCAGTTCTCTCCCTTCCCTTCAGTGCAGTTCGGTTCGGATCGGTTCAGTTTACAGTGGTTCCAAGTTCTCAACTTCCATGTGTTACAGTGTTCATTCGTCTCCCACTTCCAGTTCAGCTCCAACGGCCGACAGGCACAGAAGAGGCCCTCGCGAGTCACGACGTCCGTTAGGGGGGTGAGTGATGAAAGATGTGTGTATATAACCCACTCGTCTAATCTGTATGATCGTTGTTTCGTTTCTTCTAACCAGTAAACGCTCTTCAGTAGGTAGGGTAGGTAGGTAGGGAAAGAAATTTAACTAAAGCACCTGTTGTAGCGTTCACACCACTTTTTGTCACTCAATAGGTACCAAGGCGACGTGGATTTTCGGAACTTGCAAACTTTTCTGCCATAATACTGAATGAAAAGTGAAAACAAACACAGATACAGTCCTTTCTCTTATTTTTTTGTTAGTCTCTTTCAAAAAAGAAGAAAAAATGGGAGCGAGATGTAAGTGGTACGGTCCGGGCGGGCACAAATCGCCTCCCCAAGAAGTTGGAAAGTTGGAAAATGGAAAATCTAAAAAATGGAAAATGGTTCCCCACAATTTGGAAATTAGGAAAACATGCACAAGAACAACCGTCACCAAAAAAATTTGCATATCGGTAACGCCGGCAAATCGGAAACGTTCTCCGAACGTGAATCCTCCTTCCGTTGCACCATCTATAAAGAATGGTTGGAAGTCGAGTCTGGATGTGCTTAATGCAATCGAAAACTATCTGAATCATAACCGGCGATCGTTGCAATTCGTTGCAATCGTAGTGATGCAAGGATGTTAGTTCTTACTATTGTGAACTGTTCGTTTCACACAACAAAAATTTGGGAACTTCTTTTAGGCCGTTAGTGGATTGGATTTTCTGTTGTGATACATTACGTATGTTATGTGCAGTTTTAGTCATTTGTGATACTCCGTTTTCAATTTTCTTGTTACATTTTCGAATTTAGATTATGAATTGCTAGATATTTGATACCCGTGCATTTTTACACATACGTACATATTTAATGGGGCTTGCTTTTTTCTTAAAGTTAAAGTGTTTTCTCTTTTTGATCAACACTGTAACTACGTACTGACGCGCCTGCAATTTAGAAGTCGACTTCTGAGATCTATGCTCAAACATAAATAACCCGATTTATAGTCATAAACCTGACTCCGAATCTATTTCAGCTTAGATTTAGGTTTGTTGTCAGGCCACCGAAGGGCAGTGATGACAAGTAGATAAATGGGTAGCATCGTGGGATGGGAAGGCAAAGGGAGTCTGTGTGCAAGGCCACAGAATACGAGTTCTTCAGCTTTAGATTGCCAGGGATGGACGTGCACAAAGCAACATTTTTTACATTTCGACTTATTGAATGAAACAATTTTGCGACAAGCAATCGTTTCCATCATGAGCTGTTGCGCTCATTTACTTAATTTTCCCCTTAGTACTGCTTATTTCTCTTCTCTTATGGTGTAACTTGCGATTTTCCAACTTTCCTACTTTCGGGGAGGCGATTTGTGACATTGGAAAACCCGGAAAACTTGGTGTACCACTGTGTACCACAGCGTACCGCACGTCCTCACCGTTTCCGTTTTTCTGGGGAGGCGATTTGTATACGCGCCGGTACGGTCAGTGGTGAAAATCTTTGTAGCGGTGCGTTGATTAGTTTTAGGCTCTCGGTCGCCCCGTCGCCCCGGGGCGGCCGTCGCCCCGATTCGTTGTTGCCAACAAACTAGAAAAAGAAAGGTTACGGTAGGTTAGATGAAAGGCGCGCAGATCACCCGAATTGCAAATTTAGAACATGGACGACCGAATGTAGTATCGAACGACTGCTGACGATCTCTTGATTATTATTTTACACATCAACATCTAATTACTGCATGCTATTCAGCTTTATCTCGGATACGTGCTTTCTTGGGATCGGAACAAATCCTGTAAAACGTACACACTCAAATTATAAATCTTTAATAAATATGACCGAATGCGGTATCATACAACTGCTTTTGACTTCTAGATTGTTGTTTTAACAATAGCACATCAGCACATCCACAACCAATTACTACATGCTACCTCCTCAGATTACGCACTCTCCTATAATACTTCATCGATTATCGGCCGATGATCGACCCCGAACCACACCTAGAAAACTTGCTAAAAATTCATGCGCATAGCTACCAATTTTTCCATATGAGTAGGCCTCCTTAGATGCATATTTTGGCGCATTTACTTTCAAAGATCCTTGAACAGCAATTTTAGCAAGCGGAAAAAAGAAAAATGCGCCATTTCGAGATTCGTTTACTAAAACAGTCGTAGCATTTGAGTCCACTGACAGATATGTCTGCTCAAGAGCTGGTTAGATATGACTATGACAATTTGCTATCGATTAAGCTCAAATATAACATTCTTCGTCCAATCTCCATTACGATGGCCGTCTTTAAACAAAAAACGGCCAAAAATTATCTACACTTGAAACACTAATCGGCGCAAGTAGTGATTTCCCTACGGTAGAGAGAGTGGGCGCGCAAAATAGAATTCGCCTTTGCGACGGAAATCGACTCTAATCTTTACTGTTCGGCTATAAAGAGATTGCAACAAACGACGCAAACCGCGTACAACTAATATCAGACGTGCAGAACTTACATAACCAAATAATAAATCAGTATAGATCATGCACCGACTCCCGGCCCAATCCCCCAGACGGCAAACAAAGTAAAGTAGTACAAACACTGGTTACAATACAACACCTACTACAGACAGGCTGTCCAAAAAATCGGAATTCACTACTAGCCTTAATATGAGCAGGGGGCTTTATGCACAACTTTAAGATATACTTTGTGCATACTCGTCTAGAACTGCGCAAAAACTTCTTCGCGAGTCGAGTTGTTCCAATTTGGAACAACTTACCTAGAGACGTTGTAAATGCTTCAGCACTCCAAAACTTTCGTACTAAATTGGCCGCAGTGGATCTATCAAGTTTTTTGAGGGGGAGGGCCCTTGAGCCGGTCGATCGGCCCAGCCCTCCTGTCATCTAGTGGCATGCTACGGTATGCTAATCATTCTAACAGTTTATTCTTTGTTTGTTTGTTTGTTAAAATCAACAAACTCTAACTCTAAAAAAACGCGGATCTATTAGCTTTCGATCTCATCTGAAAGTCCACACTGTGGTCAATCGATTAGTTGGTCGCCGGTCAAGAGAAAACCACTGAGTCGGGTACTGTAACTGTCTAATGAGCAGCTTCAGCACACTGCGATTTCGTTCAGTTTTATTTCTTTAATAGTTTTATCATGGTTTTTGCCTCAAATTCAGAAAGGAAAGTGTCTGCTAAGTTCGAAGAAAGCTCAACGTTTCTTTATACACTTGATGAAGAAGCACCAAGTAAAACTCAAGCCTGGCTGCAGTTTTTAAGTAGTTCAACGTCAGTTGGGAGAATGCCTGGAAATGTGCGTGCCGCCTCTTCTAGCCACTTCCCACATTCAGCTCCGATCCGATCCGATTTGCGGGGACCTTACGGCTTACGATCAGACTCGAGGTCCATTTCGCTACCCGCGTGATTCGTCATCTCGGACGTTGCCCTTCTTTCACTGCCAGCCACTCCTAGCCATGCTGCTGGGCGCCGGTCACCAGGAAGGCGGCCGGCGTGTCGATGCCATGATGCTGACAGCTCCCGACGGCCGCCAGTGCCCCATATGCCAGAGGTCTCCCGGCATAGTTGGTTTCTCAGACAGCTTCTGACATCGTAGATCTTCTTCCCAACGCGGCATGCTTTGTGGGGTGGCTTCGGTGCAACGGCAGATCCAGTCGGTTCCCATTTTACCTACTAGCTGTCACCAGCTTTCGCTGGCCTGGGTGGAGCGTTGTGCCGACGACCAACTCTTTGCGGCAAGAAACTTGCCGCGCTGAGAGGATGAGCGCACGACGTCGCGCACAGTGGCTGTGCGGCCTAAACCACTACTCCAACTGTGTCGGCTACATTCAGTTCTTGAATAATGGTTACTGGAGCGCGCTGATTGAGCTTTCTCCAAACTTAGTGTACACTTTCCATTCCGAATTTGAGGCAAAACCCATGATAAAACCTTTAAAATCTGGAAAAAAAAACAGAAGGAAATTGCAGTGTGCTGAACTTGTTCGCGTTAGACTGTTACAGTACCTGTCTCAGTGGTTTATGTTTGGTCGGCGACCAACCAATCGATTGGCCATGGCGCGCATTTTCAGAAGGGATCGAAGGCATGAAAATCCTTCTGCTAAAACTAAAGCTGGAAGTGAACTCCGTTTTTCTGGACAACGGATATTTATTGGTACATACTACACTTAATGCTGGTATTACAGCAAAAACAGCAAATATTGCGTTAAATACCAATTCGCCGAAAATACGATCCATTAGAAATGCAGTGAAAATACTGTAGACAGAGGTGATCTAACCTATCAGAGTGTTTAGCCAGTAGGTGTCGAGTAGTCCTTTTCCTTTCACTTCAACTTGACCACGAGACATGATTTCAAAGCTGTTCTGTCTCTCCAGTAGCCGCTTTTAATCGCTGGTGATCTGTATTTTCATCACCTCACCTGTACTCTCCATTCTCGATGCAGTGTTCACCTGAAAACAGCACATCAACTGTGGCTAGACTAGAATAGAACTAGAATGTTCTAGAATATGACGTCACATTACATCATACACGCCCATATATACAAATACACAAAAGTTCTAGACAGCTCCGCCCACCAGCCAATGACATAATTCCAATTTTTTTAACTGAATAGATTGAGAACTGCAGCGATTTTAAAGGGTCAATCATTTTGAAACACCCTGTAGCAGCAATTTCTTACCGTGTCACCAAACAGACAGAAACGAGGCGCCTTGACACCAATCACTCCAGTGGCCACTGGACCGCTGTGGAATCCCGATCTGATGTGCAGTCGACGTTCTGTGCGGTGCGGCACCACGAATTGCTCCATAGCCTAATACAGTCAGGCACTTAACGCCGTTTATGGTACTGACACCATATATGGTACCCCTACCTCCGCATATATATACCACTATATCATATGATACCACTCTTTTCAGATTTCGTACCGTACATAGTAGTGGTACCATATACAGTATAGATAAAAAAAAATGTCCCATCGCTTTTTCGGCCTTCACTCAAACGTTTCGTTCTCAGTCACTTCTTTACCGATTTGGCTCAAATTTTCAGCAAAAATTAACAACATGGTTGGCTAAATATTCTGCAAGTTTAGTGCCAAAATTCCGACTCATACTGGTTTTATGACCCGAAAACTAGGAATGAGGGTGGTCCACGCAAATTTAATTTTTTTCGGTAATACAAGGAGTACAGGCCTGAAACTTGCAGGAATGATTGGTGTTGCTATTGGGCATAACATACTAAGCGGGCAGCCCTGTAGCTCAAAGGGCACTAAAATGGGGGAATTTTAAAAACATGACGAAATATGACTTTTCTTCGTAAAACCGGCAAAATCACGATTCTAAAGATTTTCAATTTTCAAAAAGCGCTGCAGGGATGGTTACTATAATGTGGAACAGAGCTTAAATATCAGGTTCATTTATTTGTCGAACTTCCTGCTACAATCTATGTTGATTAACAACAGATTCAGTGCTTTGATTCTAGAAGGTGCAGATTTCTTAACTATGGGATTTTCACTCATGTTTTTGAAATTCCCCCATTTTAGTGCCCTTTGAGCTACAGGGCTGCCCGCTTAGTATGTTATGCCCAATAGCAACACCAATCATTCCTGCAAGTTTCAGGACTGTACTCCTTGTATTACCGAAAAAAAATAAATTTGCGTGGACCACCCTCATTCCTAGTTTTCGGGTCATAAAACCAGTATGAGTCGGAATTTTGGCACTAAATTTGCAGAATATTTAGCCAACCATGTTGTTAATTTTTGCTGAAAATTTGAGCCAAATCGGTAAAGAAGTGACTGAGAACGAA
>JASANB010000152.1:0-72500 GCA_030248155.1 Sabatieria punctata | reverse complement strand
CGATTTTTATGTTAGATAAGAACACGGAAATTAGCGAGACACTAAGAAATTCTACTAACTTTTAGTTGATTAAGGCAAAAACAGCTTCCTAAACCTAATTATGGAACAATCTTTTCGATTTTTGTAGATTAATTTTTAAGGTCAACATCGATTTTTTTCGATTTTGACAGGTCCCAATCAGTATTGGGTATTAGGGGACAAAAACCCCAATACCCAATACCAGTTTACACTCTAATTCAAACAATAAGCGCACAGTGGAAGCGCAAACAGATACCCTGAGCATACAACAACACGAATGATGTCAGGCAAAACCCTAGAAACTCTAAATTCAATGATTTGTTACACGTTTCCTTTCCTCTTAAAACTTAGCGTCTTTTTTAAATATTAGCAAGCACAGCTTAGTTAAAGCTTCAAATTACCTCAGAAAATTCTGGTACCCTCACTTCACACTAAAATATGAAGAATGACCACTTGGTAACAACTTGAACTAATTTTTTTGCAAGACATTTGAAAAGGCAGCTATTTTCAGACCCAATACGCATTACGCAAAAATACGCAAACTTTTGGCAGAATGCGTAATAATATTGCGTAATGAAATTCAAATGCGTATGCGTATGCGTATGCGTATACGCATTCTGAAATGCAATGCGTACTTTGCGTAATGATATGCGTAATGCGTATACGCATGCAACAGTACTACGACTTCAGCTTCACCAACAGCAACAGATTCAAGCCCACCACTCTCAACAAGAGCAACAGATCCTCAACCACCGTGTTCTCCTTGAGCTCACCAAGTACCGGTCCCAGCCTCGCAAGACCACCGTGAGCGAATCGCCAGTTGATAATCTTTGTTTGTCTTTGGGAGAGAGGAGGGCAGACGTGCCGAAAGAGGTGAAGAAAGATGATGCACAGTTAGTTAGTTGATGGAGTTCCAGATATTCTTTGTTTGGCAGAAAGCCGTTTTCATCCCGTTCCTGTTGGTATTGTGCAGCAAGCGGCTTTGTTCAAGACTGCTCTCCGGGACGTCCAAGATGGTTCAATTGTTGCTCGATTAGAAGTTTGCCCAGTGAAGGACGGTACTGTTCTCTTAGATGTGGAAAGAAGAAAGATAAAGAGGCGAAGGAGGAAGGAGAGAGAAGAGAAGAAATTGGAAGAGAAGATAGAAGAGAAGAGAAGGAAGAAGGAAGAAGAGAAGGTAGAGGAGGAAAGGCAAAGGGTGTTTAGAGGAGGAAGGAAGAAGAGGATGATAAGGAGTAAGGTGATGAGAAGAAGGTGGAAGATGAAGAGGAGAAAGAGGATGAAGAGGGTTAAGAGAAGAGGGAGAGAGAGGAGAGTGAGAGGAAGAAGAAAGAGAGTGAGAAGAAGAGGACAGAGGAGGAGAAGAATGACAGTTCATTTGAGTTCGCTGCCCAAGAGTTAGAAGCCTGATTCACCATTGACAAGTCATCAGATGAAGGCCAAGGCGCATAAAGGCCGGAACGTGGCACGAAAGAGATCGAACCAGCATAGTGGCAGTACAGAGCAGTTTTCCAGAGATGCCGAGTCAACAGAGACGGAGCAATTTGGATAGTTTTCCCCGGCTGTCAGGCACAGATGAGGCCCAGTCGACATCCGTGATGGGGAGTGATGAAAGAATGCGTGATTCCGAGGAGTGTTTTGGATATACAGTTTGTGTGTGGTTGTGTGCGTGTGTTTGAGAGCGTGTGTGCGCGTGCTGTGTTGTGTGCAAGACTAACAAGTAAAGACCACTTTTCCTTTCAGTAATTAGGGAAGGGCAGGAAATTATTGTGAGCGGTATCATTGCTGAGCGGGTCCGAAAATGGGCAAAAACATTACTATGTAATTGTTGCACGCCCCTAAAACAAAACGGTTGACTCTGAAAGATTTAGACAAGTCCTACTTGATGGCCAAAGTGCTCTCCAGCACCTTTCTGATCTCGTGCACCACAGGACGTTCCTCAGGCTCTGCCACCAGACAGCTTTCGATCAAGGTGCACATGTGTTGGTTGCCCCCACTCGGATAGTTGAGTTTGGGCAGCTTCAGGTTGTCAGGAGACGACAATGCTGACAGCACTTCTGAGAATGCACTCTTTTCAGTCCAAACTGAACTCACTGGCTGACTAAGAAGTACCGTTTTGATAAGCCAAGTTGCCCTCATAAACAGGTTCCCGGAAAGTGATTGAGTAGAAAAGAGTACCAAGGCTGTAAATATCGCCTGGCTTCGTTCCCACCACTGGCTGATCCGGTCTGTCTCGTGCTTTCAGCTGCTCCGGTGCAAGGTGAAAGAGATCTGAAACAAAAGATGATCTGGCACGACTGGATTTGGTGCAGACTTCACCGTGACGATTCTCTGCTTCAAACTCAATCACGTTCTTTTGAGCCAACTTGGCAATGAAAGGAGTCAGCCCAAACTGACTCAACTTGACACCCCAATAATTGGCCACCAAACAAGTGCTGCAGTTGAGGTTGCCGTGTGCTTCGGCTAAAGTTCTCGTGTGTAGGTAGTCCAAGCCCTAAAGCAGCAACGGCTATCGTACCATTCAAATATGGCTAGCAATTAAAAGTGTACTCTGACAATATCTCGGGCAAACGATGATTGAAATACGTCTCCCAGATCAAGATCATTGTCGTAGATAAAGTCCTGAGCAAACAGATACCTAACGCAATCAGCACACTGAGTGGCCTACCTTAAGTGGACCTCGGCTTTGACTTTTCCACAGCATCAGCAGTTTGCCGCCATTGTTGGATTCATTGAAAGAGAGTCCCACAAACGGTGCCAGATTGTCATGGTTTAGTGAGTTCATCTAAAGTTACCGGAGTTTTCCACCTTCCCTCCGGTTATAAGACCCGGTGTCTTATAACTGTGTTTCTTTTCCGATTACAAGACCCGGGTCTTATAGCAGGTGGTCAGAAAGCAGGGTCTGTCAGGGGCATTTTCCAGTTATAAGACCCCGAGTTATAAGCTAAGCTAAGCTCAAAATGGTGTGTTTTGGTGTGTATTTTCTACAAGGTAACTAATGAATACGAAGTTTTTGAACTCAAGAATCGTTCCAAAACCTGCGTAATCTTGGTAAAATTATTGATTTAATAGGTTTAGATAGCTGCTGTAAGCATATTGCAGCTTCTAAGTTGCCTAAGTTTTCAAAACTTGTTTAAAACTGACCTGTTCAGACTTAAACGTACAGTCAGTTGTTGCAAAGATCAAAACAAGTGTATTTAATGCTTTTTATGCAGAACATCGAGATTTAATTGTAAAGTATAGATTTTCCACCTACGAGACCTGGGTCTTATAACTGGTGCAAAAATATGACCCCAAATTTAGGCATATTCCGGTTATAAGACCGGTCTTATAGGTGGAAAACTCCGGTACACATTTTGCTAGTGGAGTGTCGTCACATGCGGTACTGTAGGTAGGTACCTCGTTGAGCAGGGCTAGATGGTGTTTGTCGAACCCGATTTCTTTTGTCTGCTTGTATTCAGTCACTGTAAGCGAGACGCCGCGATAGAACATAGAACCTGCCGGCGCAAAAGAAGCGTTTGACTGCATCGAACGCAGACTGAATATCGAGCCTTTCTGAACACACCACCTTCGCTTACGTCTCCCTAAGCCCTCCCTGTACCGATTTTATTGCCGCATTGCTACTGACCAAGTGTTGGGAGCGCACCCACCAGGGCATTCTGAGCAACTTGGCTTCCTGGCTAAAAGGGGCCCAGTTTTGTGACACTGATAGAGTTGCAGTCAAGTCACCTCCGTCTGTATTGCCATACTCCGCCTCCAGTTAGCATGACCAGCAACACCACCAGAGCAACAGCCAATGCCGGTCTTGTCCTATCGCAACGTTCCTCTGTGAATCCACATGGTGGCGTATCAGACGGCAGCTTTACGTAGCGCCAGAATCCGGTGGTCAAGTTCCGAATAGCCTATTCTTTTGGTTGAACTAATTTCAGTTTACACAACCTAATTCTACCATGCTGTAACTGTGATGCTGATAATTGGGATGATGAGAGCAGTTCGGTGCGCATGACATGACTTCAACAAGCGCCACATTTTGCAGCCGTCTTTTAGCGTTCGTAATGCTAAGGATGTAAACTGGCCATCGCTCAACCTGATCATCGATCCAGACGCTGCCTGATGCTCCTAAAAGTGATCAAAGGTGTAAATGTACCTAACGATCTGTCCGTTGGAACCTTCAAAATGAGTGTCCCTCATCAACTCCCACAGAGAACGCCCATCGGACAAACTGCTGTTGCCATGTTTCTGATAGCTTCTGTTCAAGGCTATTCCATATAAGTAGAAAGCATCGTGCAAAAGAGGTATCCTGCTGTTAAGCTAAAGCAAGAATGCATAAAAAACTAGCAAGAATGTGCCGCTCAGCGGCCGGCCGAGTGTCGATGCGCTGTACCAAAATTACTGGAGGGGTCGCGAAATTCGCGACCCCTCCAGTAATTTCGGGAGGGGTCGCGAATTTCGCGACCCCTCCAGTAATTGCGCATGCGCTTTATTGCAGCGCAACCTGATTTCTGAGCAAGAATGACGTCAACAAAATGTTTAGTGATTTTCTACAACGGCAATTCATTGCATAGTTGGTGTAAGATCTTCAATCATCACAATAACTAAAATAAGTGTCCAATTGCAAGGCAAGATTGCAAGATATCTGTGAAATGCATCAGGCTTTTTGCAATTGTGAATTTTTCCATTTTGAACTCAGCACATGAGCTTGGTTATGTACACATGCCACCTGCTTGCATATTCCCGCTTTTTTACCTTTCTTTCCCTTTATCATGTTGCCGTAGACTTGAGAAATCAACGGCTGCAGCTATATTCCCAAAGTCAGATTGAATAACCCGCTAAAAAATCAGGTTGCGCTGCAATAAAGCGCATGCGCAATTACTGGAGGGGTCGCGAAATTCGCGACCCCTCCCGAAATTACTGGAGGGTCGCGAATTTCGCGACCCCTCCAGTAATTTTGGTACAGCGCATCGACACTCGGCCGGCCGCTGAGCGGCACATTCTTGCTACTCTTTTATGCATTCTTGGCTAAAGTGAACTACGTAATCTCACTAAACTGCAGTGCCAAGAGACGCCCTTGCCCTATTTGAACTGTTTCGACCGTAGGCAACCATTCTGTCAGCCAGCTGCGCACGAAAGCTAATATCATTGTCAGTGTTGTAGACCTGGTAAAGCGAACCGGTTCCTACCGTACTACCAGAACAAAACCGACCTTACCAGAAAAAGGGAACTGAATGCCTCTGTCAGCATGTCGGCATCGGGTTCTCTCGAAGAAACCATCAGGTACACATACTCAGGTCCAGTCATGTCAGCTAACTGAGCCTTTTCCATGAATGTGACAGTGCGGCTCCGCACTGAAGTATCCATGGCCAAAATGATCACTGAAATAGTAAGCATATGTACATCGACGGCACCGTTAGTGGCTCAGCATATGCAAGGTTATCTATTCGGTGGGACAAGTTCTTGTTTCAAAGAGTTGGTCATCAGCATAACGCCCAACCCAGGCTACAAAAGCTCGTGACAGCATGTTAAATGGGAACCGACTGGATCTGCCGTTGCATCTGGAAACTACACACAGCAGAAAGTATGCTCAGAGAGGAAGATGGGAGACTTCCAGTGGTCCATCAGCATTGGATCGGGCCAGGAAAAGGGGCTCACTCAATCGGGATGGCCATTGGGTCGCTCTCTTAGTAGGCCAACTTCATCACCACTGGTGGAGCGAACTGGGCTAGTGAGCGTACAAGAAACGGGCTTCCAAAATAACCTACAGCTGATCTGATCATAGGACTTCTGTCCCCATCGATCGCATTGCATCATATGTACATGACAAATGTGATTTAGTATGTTTCTAAAGGCTGACACAGCAAGCTTTAAAGGAGACCCATCAATAGCTGACCTAAGAAAGAGACAGCTGTTTCGGCTAATTTTATCAAAACTCTGCCCTCTATACCAACAGCAGTACCTCTTGCTGTTTGTTTCAACTGATCGAGTGCATTGGCCACATCATCTTCGAACCGGTCGCCTCGTCTAACATGAGCAACAGTCAGTACGCGCACCCCTAGACGCTGCAACTCCAGTCGGATGCTGTTGTAGGTCCAGGTGGCCGTACGGCTGTCAGGATTGGTGACCAGTGCCACCTTCTGCCATCCGAAGTGATGCACCACACTGGCCATTGCCACCCCTGCCTTGTCTTTGGTCAGTGACACACGCGCCAGTGTCCGGTAGACTTGCTTGTTGGCCAGTGTATCTGCTGTGGACACATAGCCCATCACTGCCAAATTCCACTTGACTGCCAGACTCGCCACGTGTTCCATGCCTAGAAGAAGACTGGTCTTGTCAGCCTTGACCATCAATCTAAAAGCCGACATGTGCTATAAGGCGGTCCCATCAGCACGTCTACTTGGTGCAGAAAGTGGTAAGCAGCCGCTACATGAGCTCCGTCGTAGGTGTCCCTGCTACTTGAACAGGTATCGTTGATCAGAAATCTGTGCATTTTCAGATTATTAGACAGCGAAAGGGTGAGAACAAAAAGCGCCTACTCAAATTCGATATGCGCCGGCAAAATGTTCTGAGAGCGCAGCTGATCTTCGGCCATTTTTAGGGCCAGCGAGACGTCACTCTGGGGGAGACGGCTGTAACTCATGCAGCCGACTTTGAGTGTCAGTCCTTTTGTGGGCAGCGGAGCCCACACCAGACACGCCAAGAAAGCGTACCTCCAGCCGCTCATTCTAGACCATTTGAATTGTGGCTTGGTAAAGAAAACTACCTTATCCCTTGAAACTTTATCGTCCACTAGTTAAAACCGACACTACTGTAGAGCAGCCACTGGGTAAGACAAGACAAAGTTAAAACCCGACACTACTGTAGAGCAGCCACTGGGTAAGACAAAGGCAAGGCCCTTTGCAATATACTAACGCCATATGGCATAGTTGGAGATGAACCTATTAGTGATGTAAAAAATTAATTTAATTGTAATTGAAATTCGCATAATTGACCCGTTTTTAATTTCAATTCAATTAATTTAATTTAATTGAAATTCAAAAGTTGGGCCATAATTTAATTGTAATTTAATTGAAATTCGCCTGGAATTTCAATTATATTTTCAATTATTTCCTGTGGTGAATGTAAGGAAATGTGTAAGTATTAGAGGCGCTAAGGACTTCAAATAAAAACCTATTTAGGGTTTGTCACCTCTTTATACTGACCTCACTATGTTTTGTAATATTTTATGGTCTGCTTTTTATTTCGTAGTTCATAAAAGCCAAAACAGTGATTTTTGGATGTATTGTGGGTTGACTGACACCCCCTTTTTGGCAAAGGTACCTAGATAGGAAGTGATGTTGCTCAAAAATGCTGGAAACCTTTAGATTATGCACTGGTATATAGTAATAATGAACTAACTGTAAATTTCCCCCAGAATGCCATTTTATGCGTTTTTAAAAGGCAACAATTTAAAATTTTCTCGTCTAATTGGACAGCAGGCTAACCAGGTGTCTCTAAGCTTTTAGATGGACATTTTTCTCAGTCCTGAGTCACCGTCACTGTCTTTTAACAGCAAAATTCCAATAATTTTCAAAAAATTGAAAAAATAATTGAAAAAAATTGCATAATTGAAATTTTCCGAGGTTCCATAATTTAATTGAAAATATAATTGTAATTGAAAGTAATGGAAAACTATTTCAATTAATTTAATTTAATTTAATTGAAATTAGAAACTGAGCCCATAATTTAATTGTAATTGAATTGAAATTCAAGTTCCATAATTTTACATCACTAACCTATCGGAAAGCAAAAAACTGTATTTGAAAGCTGTTTCGGACATATCAAATAGAGTTTCAGACAACTCCGAAACGCGTTTTCAGCCAGTCAAAGTTAAAGTCAAAATTTGTTGTTTTAGACGTTCAGGTGACGCTTTTTGTTTTTGTTTTTATAAGTTTATCAGGTACACATACCCGACAAGTACTGTTGTTTGGTATTGGATTTTCCGTTTGTGTATGTGTATGTGTATACACATTTACCTTCAAATGTGTATGGTAGTTTGTGTATACACATTCAACAAAACAATGTGTATTTTTGTGTATATTTGTGTATGTGTATTGTACTGAAAATGCTGATTTTGTTGCTAGATTTTGAGAGAAAAATGCTAGAAAATCAAATTTCTCAATGTCTGCTGGTTGAAACCTTGGATAGCTTTGAAATCGAATTACTTAGGCCATTTGAAGGCTCTATTATTGAGGATTTTTAGACGAAAATTGCGATTTTTGAGCGTTTTCGTGCCCAACCGCCCTAGAATTTGGGCTCAGACCCCCCAACCCCCTCCTGCTTAGGTACACCGTCTCTTTTTTGTTGTTTTTTCTTGACTTGACCTAATCCTAACAGCTCCAAAACCGCAGCATCAAACGTGATAAAACTGTGAACTCAGACCCACAATATACATGTAACAAGCTCAAACAGCACTAATAGAGACGCGGACAAAGTGTCAGTTGAAATTTTTCAACTCGCTCGGCGGACAGAAGCGGTCACGCGCTGACACCGATTTTGTGTCCGCGCGGACATGTCCGCGCTGACAGAGTATAAACCGTTTGGCTGACACTCGTGTCCGCTCCGCCAAAGTATAAACTGCTACGCGGACAACCTGTCCGCTTGTGTCCGTTTTGTCCGCGCGGACGAAGTATAAACCCATCTTTACCGAATGCGCTCACTTGCTTACCTTGGAGAGTGCTGCACTGGTGATAATGTTGACGCCACACACCCCAGGTGCCTGCACTAATAAATGAGCTTCTCTTAGAGGGAAGCCAGACAAAGTTCGAACAAGTGAGACTAATGAAAAACTGCCCACACGGCAATTAGTTGCCGACTCCTTTGTGGTAAACAACCTATAGCTTCCGTTATTATGCAGTTTCCGCCATTGTAGAACCTGCCTGCCGCAATGCAGTATGGATGGTACAGATATCTGTCATTCTGTTTGCAACAATAAACTTAGGTTTTTTTCTGAATTTCCTGACAGGCACTCCAGTTGAAAAAATTAAGTTGACCAACGATCAAGTAAAAGTGTGATGAACAAGCAACAACACAACTAGAATTCGGCGGCTTTGCAGTTGCTGAAGCTACAGTGCAAAATCGATTTCTGCTCTGGTTGAGGGGATACGGAAAACGGCTCTAATTTTCACTATTCGTAGGGACCGGCAACGGCGGCCAATTTTGCGCCGCTCCGCGTGCCTAATTTTCTTCGCACGTTTTCACCACACTGGTGTCGCGGGGATCAAAATCATGTTTTTCTAAAAAATGCGGCTAGAAAAGCGCGTTCTTTTTTTATGGTTTTTTGTTTTGATTATTTTAACATAACTATTCACCCAAATCACCTTGCTATACGCTAAGCTGCGGTTGTTTTCGGCTAAAATAAGCGGAAAAACAGCGTCAGTGTAAAAAAAGTTTATGATCTCAAAAGGTGCGCCCGACGGTATTAAAGAGGCATTGATCATCTTTCGTTTGAGCCATTTTTTTTCGGCATCGATTCAGCCAAAGATCCCGGAAATCAGATTGAAATTTTACATGGTTAAGCATAGGCAGAATCGGTATTTTTTCAGAAAACGAAAGTTTGCTCTTAAACAAAGAACAAATAAAAAAGGTGCGCCCACTTAAATTTTAGTTTAGGTGTTGCTCTTACTAAAATTACTCAGATTTGGCGTCCTAGGTTCGTAAAAGATCCCGGAAATTGGGTTAAAGTTGATGAGGTCGTTAAAATTAGAGGGTATCGAATACGAACGTATTGGGGATCCTGAGCAGCCCAAAGCCAATGGTTTATATTTTGCTTCTTGACAATCCTTTAGTAGTTTTGCGTCTCTGCTAATCAATATAAGGTGAATCCTGCGCAGGCTTAACGTGTGTAGTCAATGAATATGGTACAAAAGCGGAAAAACCTGTAATCGCTTATTCGAGTTAACTTCATATAATTCGTTTTCATTTATATGTCAGTGGAATTCCTTGAAATTTTCAGCGTTTATTCATAAGTGTTAAAGATATTTTTTGCCCAAATTTGAGCTCCATATTCCAACGCAAACAGGCACGGAAAGTAATCCAGTAACGAACGAAAGTCGGACAGGGTTAGGTGTAGCTGGGGGGGGGGGAGAATCAGGGAAGGTCAGAAATGGACTAGATATTAATTAATACGCAATTTCTGAGAGGATTCAGGATCTGATAAGGGAGCCTCCCCAAATTGGTCTGGGTCACATCACCGATTTTGCTCATTTTTACATATATATAAGTATGTGTAAAAAAACTGCGAAGCCCAAAGTATGAGCTCCGGTGGACCCCCCAGAGCGTCAGGGCCCCCCTCCAAAGTAGGGATGGTCGAGCCAAAAATCCAAAATTCAGGTGTCCACTTCAGATCAGCGTTATACACTCAACATTTGTGCTAGGTTGACATTCAATACACCAACAGATCCGCAATGACATGCAGATTTCAAAAATGGTATCTAAAATGCGCTGTAATCTCTCCGTACCGCTGTTTTTGACCAAAAATGCGGTCGAACGCCAATTTTTTTGCTTACTGACCGAGACATTGACCCTAACTTTTGCACCTTGGAATGACGGGACAGACGTAGATTTTTTATATTATTTTGCGTACTAAACCCGCAACGTACACACAAAATTTGGAGAAAATCATCGCGTGCCAACGGGTCGAAATTGGCTCTGGAAGTGTTGGACGAAAAAAATTTTTCGTTAAATTTTGACAAAAATTTATTCTCTGGGTCAATTTTTTATGCTGATGACGATTGTGACAATTGTTTTTGTGAAAAATTGCAACTTCGCCAGAAGCACGCCGATTTCTGTTTGTTCAGCAAGAAGGGATGATCTGTTCCTGTACTCGTTATGGGTGCGTCAGAGCGCATTTTGCCTCATAACCAAAGTTGTAGAGGAGCCCGAGCTCGGTACTGTGGTGCAAGCTAATCTGCGCAACGCGCCATGGTAATGCTATTTTGCGCAACGAAAAAAATCTGCTTTTTCTGTAGTTGGGATGGACGCGATTTTTTCAGTGAATTGTAATCTACAGACCTCGGGAATTTCAAAAATGTATTCATTTTGATTCTAGGTAGAACGGTTCCAGAGATATACAGCGTTAAATTTGGCCGAAAATGCTAAAAATTGCCATTCTTGGCGATTTTCAGATTTCTGGGGGCAGGATTGAATTAACTCGGGGCCAACTCAACCGATTTGGCTGAAACTCACGGCTATCGTGCAAAATTTAGTTTTACATTGATTCTGATGCACAAGAGCCCTGAAAACTTGACCCTGATACCGTATTCCCGATTTTGCCAAGATGAGGTCATTTCTTCTTTTTCTGCTGGTATATAGTAGTTTAAGCCCACCACTCTTATTAAAAATGTACTTTTAAGTGTTTTGAATCGATCTCAGGCCTTTCTGAAGCCATACGGGTACTGTAGCTTTTGCGGTCGGTGTGTTCAAGACAGCTAAAGTTTGGTCCCTATTTATCTACTTGCCTTTGCTGACTTTCGACGGCCTGGGTTGGCCTTTATGTCAAGTCCATCGCCTCGATGACCGGTGTCGAACCCACTAACACACCGCTTCCACGGGTGCCAGGGCCGCCGTGACACACGAGATAGCGTAAATTACCTTTGGCCAAGACGTGACTCGATACTACATATAAAACAGTACCGCCTTTTTCAAATGGGGTGCCGTAAATTTTTTGGCAACTGCGTGCTACTTTGATATTTTACGTTTTATCGAGCACTGGTACTACCTAGATGCTAGGTTAAGTGGTGCATAATTATTCTGCTGCAGTCACTGTTTGTTCTGATCCTTGCTGCGACTATGCATGTGCCAGAGCGAGAGAGAAACGAATGCTGGAGGGGCTGGGCGAGGTATTCAGTTCACAAGGCCGTCGACTGAGCCAGCTTGCAACAGAAGCCGGTGAAGAACTAGAGCGACAGCTCAGAATCGGAACTTCATCAGAACAGCTGCAGCAAGCCAAGAAGAAAGCAATGGAGGCGTTTGAGAAGCAGCTAAAGCACCGGAAATCCAAGGCTTCCAAATATGCTTGGCTAGCCGACAAAAGCAAAGGAACCGTAATGCTAGAAAAGGTTGAAAAGCAAGCAGCCAAAACCAATCTAGTGCTGGAGAAGCAAGCCAGACTGGGCAACCGACTCATCGATGTATTGGCTGAGCGTGTGAGTGGCGCAGAGAGGGCTGCAGAGGAGCGATACAGAGAAGCACTGGATATCCTGACCAAGAAGCCGGGTTCGGAAGAAGCAGCACTAGCTAAGGTGGAAGCTACACAGGCCAAAAACGCAGCCGTAGGCAAAGCACTGAAGATGGCGGACATGGCAAATGAGCAAGTGGAAATGAGTGAGGCAAAAGCGCGCAAGGCCATACAAAAGGCAGTGCATTTGGAGGCAGCAAATGCTGGCAAGTTGGCACAGCAGCGAGCTTACACTTTTGGCCGATTGGGCGATGAAGCATTCGAACGCATGGCTGACGCTACTACCAAGCAGGCTGAGTTGTACGAAGAATATGCAGAGTTCCTGGATGATGTGGATCGAATCGTTGAGAAGCAAACCAAGAGTCGACCTGCAGCACCGCCCCTACCACGTAAAGCACAAGCCGCCAAAGTGATGCGTGAGCTGGAGGAGAAAATAGATGCGCATTCGGAGTGGTTGGCTGGGATGGAAGCAGAGGCCCGCCAGCATGGGGAAAGTTTGCCTGAAGGCGAAGCCAAACAGCGGGCACATGACATGGCCAAATGGCTGTCTGACAGAAAATACTTGTTCGATTTGCACCACAGAGAAAGAGTAGAAAAAGCCGCGGCATTGAATCACTACTTGTTTGTACCAATGGCAGCCGAATGAATATTAGTAGCCAACTGTTTTAGCTTTAGCTGTATATGAAACTAGTGAAAACCTTTTCCGTGTAGAAATGCGCATGGGTTTGTTTTCGGATCTTCCCAATTTTGACCCACGGTGAACTGCACAACTGAAACTAGTCAATGTGTACGTCTCTTTCTCTGTTTTTTTTCTGATCGGAAAAGTTCTATGTACTCTATTCGCAATAAAATGCTTGTTTTACTTAGTTACCGTATACTCTCGAGTAGAAGCCCTTCTCGAATAGAGTTCAAGAAAGTTTGAACATAATAAAAGCATATGTGCATGCATGCCGGCACAGTTCGTGTAGTGGTTTAGGCCACATGGCCACTGTGCGCGACGTCGTGCGCTCATCCACTCGGCGGGGCAAGTTTCTTGCCGCAAAGAGTTGGTCGTCGGCATAAAGCTCCACCCAGGCCACCGAAAACTGGTTACAGCGAGTAGGTAAAATGGGAACCAACTGGATCTGCCGTTGCACCGAAAGCCGCTCCAAAAAGCATGCCGCGTTGGAGGGAAGATCAACGACGTCAGGAGCCGTCTGAGAAACCAGCAATAAGGCCAATACCGGTTTGGCCACTTGGCCGGGCGGCCGTTGGGAGCTGTCGGCACCATGACGTCACCACGCCAGGCACTCTCTTAGTACCTGGCGCCCAACAGCATGGCTTGAGTGGCTTGGCAGTGAAAGAAGGGCAAACGTCCGAGATGACGATATCAGGGGTAACGAAATGGACCGTGCAGGTCTGATCGTAGGGCTGTACATCGTACGGCCCCCCCGCCAGATCGGATCGGATCGGATCGGATGTGCATGCATGCATGTACATGATGTATTTGGCTCGTTAAACCCACCTCGTTAAAAATGCAGTGCATACAGTACTGTCATGCTTTCTTGTTCTCATACTGCGTAATCAATTGGATAAATCCCTTGTCATGTATGGTTGGGATACGTTTTCATAGAATGCCAATGACTTATAATAACGTTATTATAAGTCATTGGCATTCTATGAAAACGTATAACGTATCCCAACCATACATGACACCCTACTCACCACTCTGGGAGCCTTTTCTATATTTAGAACCTTTGCCAGAATGTACAAAAATTGAAAATAACTCCTTGTAACACACCGCCAAAAGTGATATGTCACTTCACTTTCGTGACATATCGTAAAGTGAAACTTTACCTATCGTAAAGTGAAAATTCTACGATATGTCATAAAATATAGACGGACATATCCGTTATTTTTTGGACATGTCCGAAGAAAATGATAACATTTCGGAAGAAAATCATGACATGTCCTGATAAAATTAGTTTGTCATTTGGCTATGTTAGTTGTCCAGCTTATTTCTGACGCAGTTTTTGACTGTATTAGCTGTCCTAGCTTATTTTTGAAGCAGTTTTCGGCTGTCCTAATGACCTTTGGGGTGTTTATCACGAAGTAAACACTGCTTTCACGCTTTAGGTTTGGTTTAGCAGAGTTTCTGACTGGCAACCCAAGCTCTGGACTTCATTCGGTGGACGATTAGCTGTCCTAGCTTAAATTGTGATGCAGTTTTCGGCTTCCCTAACGACTTTCGGGGTGTCTATCACGAAGTAAACACTGCTTTTGACGCTTTGGGTTTGTTTTAGCAGAATTTCTGACCGGCAACCTAAATTTTAGAGCTGACCCAGTACCAGTAGCTATCACCACGGTTTTAATTGCTGCTCATGCAGAATATTCAACAAGCCGCCGTAACAGAGATCCAAATTTAGAAAAAACAGTAGTTACCAAAATCTTCTATTACTAAACAACATTTTACTAAAAAACAAAAAACACAGGCAGCGATTTAGGTTTGTCGGCCGGAATGCACTCCCCACTCTACTCTTGCGGCGGCTCCTTGTGATCGGTGTCCTCGTCATTGTCGTCTTCTCGGCCGCTGCCCCTGCGTTGATGGTCCTTCTTTTTTCGGCCCTTGCTGCCGCCCCGATTGCCGTTCTGGCGCCTTTGTTCTCTTTCCTGAATGCGCACGAGCAAGTGCATACATGTAACAGGGGGGGTCTGGGGGGTCTGCCCCCCACCCGACTTAGGCCAGACCCCCCCCCCGGATGGGGACCCCCCCCCCCCCGAGACGATTTCACCGCCCCCCCCTCCGATTTTTCTGGCAAGTAAATTTTCGAGCAAATTTTTGCAATTTTTTACACTTTCACACACAAAAATTGCCAAAATCGCCTGCAAAACAGCACTTTTTAGCTGTATTTCAGCCCAAATTAGCGATTTTTGGCGATTTTTAGCCCAAAAATTGCGATTTTTCTCGATTTTTGAGCGTTTTTTAGTGCCCACCCCCCTCCCCCGAAATTCTGGCTCAGACCCCCCCGGCCGGCGCCAGACCCCCCCCCCCAACCCCCCTCCCCCCATCGGCGGATGACCTGTTACATGTATGAGCAAGTGGTACCAGGATTGAAACTGTGAATGTGACTCGGAAACAACAGAAAATAGCTGAGAAACAGACTTTGAACGGCCTGGTGGGAGGACGAATACCGCCTGCCGCGCCCCCACCACCGGTGGCTCCCAGTCCTCCGATCACCAACTAAATAGACCAATTGTTGATACTGTAGTTAGAGAGAGACCTGCACGGGCAGGGCCTGGTCACCATGCATAACATTTTTGAGGATTTCAGTCTGGCCGAACCACAAAGATTGTTTTTTTCATAAGGGCGGTCCATGCAGGTCTCTAGTGATAGGGAATAATTTAGCAAAGAAACGAAAAGGAATATTGATGCAAAATTGCCCCTAATGATTTGTAAAATCGTAGTAAAATAGTGGTAAAATTAGTAAAATTATTAGTAAAACAAGAATTAGTGAAATTGGAGCTGCTTGGTAATAAAACAAAAATAAAAACTCAATTGAAGAGCTGAATTTGAAATAATATATCGTTTGAAAGCTTTATTCATCAGGAGTCTAATGATCACAGGCTTTTTCAATATAACTAATAAATAACACGTTACCGACTGATTAAGAGTCAGTCTCTGAACCGATCGAGTCTTGGCCCTTTGCCCTATTCAGACCCAAAATTGAAAGTTGGGCGTAGAGGGCTGAAAGTTGGAACACTAAAACATATTGACAAGTTATCAATGACCTGCAAAGAATTTCCAGATTCGACGCTCCACGCTCGAGATATGGCCTTCTAAAAATCGGCCCGCTTAACTATGGGACCAAAATTTCGAAATCGAATTTCTGACTTGCTGATCGGAATTCAGACCTAACAAACGGGGTTTTTGCGTAACTTTTTGAGTAGTTTAAGAATCGTTTAC
Organism: Sabatieria punctata; assembly: GCA_030248155.1. Classification (NCBI taxonomy): domain Eukaryota; kingdom Metazoa; phylum Nematoda; class Chromadorea; order Araeolaimida; family Comesomatidae; genus Sabatieria; species Sabatieria punctata. The sequence goes on along the minus strand of JASANB010000152.1, from coordinate 56,328 downwards.
TAAATTTCATTTTTGGAAAAAAATTTTTTTTTCGCCCCCCTATCGGGGGGCATAACTCGTCTGGAACCCCCCTAGACCGTTCTTTTTATTTCAGATTATTGTAGCGCTATATCTTAGCTACACGCCGGTGTAAAACATTACGGGCTGCCGGACGGCAAACACTGAAATATTTGCGTTCAAGAATTAAAAATGCCACATTTTGCATGTTTCACTGGGGGTACATAAATTTCCAACTCCATGTTTCAGCTTACTAATTGGAGTTGAATGCTAAAAATTGATGTCTAAGCTGTACTTTTAGAGTAGTTTAAGAAACTTTCATTGAATTTCATTTTGGAAAAAAAATTTTTTTTCGTCACCCTATCGGGGGGCATAACTCGTCTGGAACCCCCCTAGACCGTTCTTTTTATTTCAGATTATTGTATCGCTATATCTTAGCTACACGCCGGTGTAAAACATTACGGGCTACCGGACGGCAAACACTGAAATATTTGCGTTCAAAGATTAAAAATGCCACATTTTGCATGTTTCACTGTGCCCAAAATGTGGCATTTTTAATCTTTGAACGCAAATATTTCAGTGTTTGCCGTCCGGCAGCCCATATTGTTTTACACCGGCGTGTACCGAAGATATAGCGCTACAATAATCTGAAATAAAAAGAACGGTCTAGGGGGGTTCCAGACGAGTTATGCCCCCCGATAGGGTGACGAAAAAAAAATTTTTTTCCAAAAATGAAATTCAATGAAAGTTTCTTAAACTACTCTAAAAGTACAGCTTAGACATCAATTTTTAGCATTCAACTCCAATTAGTAAGCTGAAACATGGAGTTGGAAATTTATGTACCCCAGTGAAACATGCAAAATGTGGCATTTTTAATTTTTGAACGCAAATATTTCAGTGTTTGCCGTCTGGTAGCCCGTAATGTTTTACACCGGCGTGTAGCTAAGATATAGCGCTACAATAATCTGAAATAAAAAGAACGGTCTAGGGGGGTTCCAGACGAGTTATGCCCCCCGATAGGGGGGCGAAAAAAAAATTTTTTTCCAAAAATGAAATTTAGTAAAAGATTCTTAAACTACTCAAAAAGTTACGCAAAAACCCCGTTTGTTAGGTCTGAATTCCGATCAGCAAGTCAGAAATTCGATTTCGAAATTTTGGTCCCATAGTTAAGCGGGCCGATTTTTAGAAGGCCATATCTCGAGCGTGGAGCGTCGAATCTGGAAATTCTTTGCGGTGGTTACATAACCTATCAAGACGTATTAGTCCTCCAACTTTGAGCCCTCCACGCCAAAGTTTCATTTTTGGGTCTGAATACTGAAACTCGATCGGTTCAGAGACTGGCTCTTAAATTGAGTACTTCCAGGTTTTCATCTTAGCTCATAAATTCTTCTGTACTCACTAAACAACACATATCGATAGGGCACACTCCGGAGGGCCTGTTTTCCAAACATAAAAATACCCCTAGAGACCCATCAGTATAGGGTATATGCGACGACCAGAGCAATTCTCGATTTGGCCGGCCACTGCGGGACCCAGATTGTTAACTTTTGCCGTTAGGGTTTTATCATCATATTATAGGGAATCATCAATTAAAGGGGGCACAACACAAGACCCCTAATTAATTAATAAACAATAATATAGTAATAATAAAGATAATAGTGATTAATTAATAGAGTGCGAACTGGTATTGGGTATTGGGTGTATTGGGGTGTTTTCCAGGTATTGGGTATTGGGTATTGGGGTTTTTACCCCCCAATACCCAATACTAACTGGGACAGGTAAAAATAAAGAAAAATCGATGTTGACCGGAAAAATTGATCTGAAAAATCGAAAAAGTTGATCGATGATACGGTTTAGGCATACATGGGCCGGGGGGGTAAGGGGGTATACCCCTTCCCCTCGGCCGGCCATACCCCCCTCGGCCTTCCATACCACCCCCTCGGCCACCCACCCCCCCCTCCCGGAGGGAGGAAATTTTCGCTTATTTAAGGCAAAATAGGCGTTTTTTTTCCTTTTTTCGGCCCCCCCCCGAGGTCTCAACCCCCCCCACCCCCCTCCGGATTTTTTCGGCCCATGTATGGGTTTAGGAAGCTGTTTTGGCGTTAAATCAACTAAACATTAGTAGAATTTCCTAAAGTGTAAGAAATAAAAATGGTGACATTAGAAGTGTCACCATAATGTACCAGTACCGTAACCCATGGCTATTGCGGTGGTGCACACAATTTGCAGCCGAGTTAGAAAAAAAATTCGCCGGAAATAAGAAACACGACTGAATTACGAAATACTAACTACCAAAATTGCTATTTTCTGCTAATTTTACGCCCAAGATGGCTTCTAAATGCTTTCTGAAAGGGTAGTTTTTCAAAATTTTCTCGTCCTGCTTGGGCAGTGGCCCAATCAGGCCTCTTAAAAATTTTAATCGCAGTACCAATAAATCTTGTGTGCACAACTGGAATGTACCTGTCCACTGAAATGAAATTTTTGGCCCAGCTGCGCAAGTATTGGGTATTGGGTAGTGGGTATTGGGTATTGGGTTTTTCAGGTATTGTTCGCACTCTATTAATTAATATACCTTACCTATAGTGGAGGGACCCCTAAAAGTCAGTTAAGCCCTAACCAACAGAACGTTGACGGATAATTAATTTATTTAGGGACGACGAATAATAATTGACTAATAGTTACCTACCTAGAACGAGGCGATTCCAGCAATTCTAAAACGCTGCGCCCTCCCAAAAGTAACAGAGGCCTCTTACGAACAAAATTCAGGGCTGACCCTTTAAACCGGGATTCAAAACTACATTTAGAAGAACCCAGCGTTCGATTATTTTTCCCACAAAAAGAAAGATTTTGGAGGAAGAAAATAAAAATACCTCTTTCTGCTTCACTATTTGACGCTTCTCCTTAGTCTAGCAGTTTTTCTAGCTGTTTCTAGCACAAAAAACTGCACAGGAAACGTGCAACACACGCCTATTCTATTGCGCAGCAAAAAATAACCTAATGACGTCATGAGGACATCACCGAACACGCCCGGGCGTGCCGGGGCAGGTACTGAACGATGACAAGTCATAACCAAGCAATGACATATCACGCCGATTAATGACATATCCCTAAAAAAAATGAGTTGTCCTAAGATCAAAAATGATAGATGGACGGATATCTCCGTATTTTCGCTGACATCTCATTTTGGAAAGTACGTGATCTCATTTTTCACCTCGGGACATATCATTTTCCGGATCTATCATGTTGCCATATGGCAACATGTGTGTTACAAGGAGATAACACAATCAAAGTTCCCAAAAATTCGAAAAAAGCGACGTCGTTTTTAGCTAACCCCCTCCCCCTCGGTGCGTCGTCTATCGTCGCATTTCAGCCGACCACCCCCCTCCCCCTCTGGAACGACGTTTATGGACGGCCCATTAGGGCTAAAACCCTAATTTTTGTATGTTTTTGCAAATTGCTTTGACGAAGGGCAAGACTTTGTTTCGCGAGTAATATTTTTTGAAAAATGAAAGCCTTGCAAAAATCTATAGGTATACATGAACATGATTTTGTAGTAAATCCAATTTCAATTACTGGAGAACCTCGGGTCATACCCGCAACCACAAATAGGTTTTACCAAACGGTAGCAGAGATACAGCGCTCGGTACATAAAAATGAAGTAAAAGCAACTGTTGAGGTTTTCCATTTTTTGAGCTCAGGCCAGTCAAAAAATTTTTCATCCAAAATTATTCAAGATCAAGCTTGCGTAACAGGTATCTAAAGCTGCTCTAAAAGCTCCAACTTTTGTGTCTCAATTCTCAAAAGCAGCCTAGAACATAAAGCCAGCACTGAAGTTTTGTATACTGCAAAAGTAAGGAATTTTGCATAATTTTTGACATTCAGAAGCAAATTTCTCACAAACTTCGGGTCAAACGAAAATAGATTATGGCAATCTATAGTAAATTGGTGGCGCCACAAAATTATGAAATAAAAAATAGTGCCAGGCCAGCCAAAGGGAGAGTTCCAGACGAGCTGAGGCCAGTGGCGTATCCAGGATTTTGGAAAGGGGGGGGGTGTAAAATTTTGAAAGTGCCTGGTTGGGCCGCTGCCCAACCAGGGTAAGAAAATTTAGCAAATTAGCCTTCAAAAACGCGTTAAAAGCGCATTCCGAGCTTTAAATTAACAGAAATTACAAGTTTTAGTAGTTTAGAATGGCCTGGTTGGGCTTCTGCCCGACCAGGGCGAGAAAATTTTGAAAATTTGGCCTTCAAAAATGCATTTAGAAGGCATTCTGAGCACAAAATAGACAGTTTTAGTACATAATTCATTAGTTTCTTATATTTTTGACAGACTTTTTCTTCCTACCTCCACCACAAAGGGGGGGTGTACACACCCTACACCCCCCTGGATACGCCACTGGTTGAGGCCAGCCAGGGGGGATCGAAAAATTACACTTAGTTACCTAAAAGCCCCAATTTTTAGGTCCCAACTATTGTTAGTACAAAAAACTCGAGTTGAAAATTTTGGAACGTCAAATCAATAAACCCTTTGCAGGTTTAAGATTACTCATGAATGTCTGTTAGTGCACCAACGCACAGCCCTCTACACAAAAGTTTGGTTTTCATTTCATACCATAAGACTTCATCGAATCAGAGACTGATTCTTAAACTCTGATGGATTACTACATATGACCTTTCTCAAGCGTAACAAGTAAAGTTAAAATCCTTGGAATATTCTTAAAAGGCATACATATGAGCTTACTTTAAGACTTCCTAGCCCTTCACACATAGTTTTTGTACTTCAACTAAAACAAGCTCATGGATTTCTTTTTAAGCGTCTTTTGAAATATCATCGATATCATGGTTTACTAATTCAATTCTGACTCAAACATACTTATTAACCCTGTCAATAGGTAATTGTGATATATGATTAAGTATGGCCACATAGTGCCAAATAGCGTGTGATTCATGCCACACATGGAACAGGTCATCCACTTAGCATGTGCCCAAGTGACTCCTGTTCCATGTTTGATTTGCTCTCACCATACTAATAAGTAAGTACGTATGTACAGTACAACACAATCAATATGTACATAAACATAGTACGTAATGCTCACAACCAAAACTACAGTGTGTCTCAAAGTGCTGCAGAAAATTCGTCAAAAACCCACCTGGAAGAAAATTATAATCAAACAAATCAGCTTCAAAATCACATTTTTATGTTTCACTTTGCCTAAAATCATGTTTTTTTCATCTATAAGACCGGGTAAACCGGAAAATGCCTAAATTTGAGTTACATTTTTGCACCAGTTACAAAGGCCCGGGCTGGTCTTGTAGGTTGAAAATCTATATTTTACAATTGAAGCTGGATTTTCTACATGAAAAGCATAAAATGCACTGGTTTTGATTTTTGCAACAACTGACTCTACGTTTAGGTCTGAATAGTTGAGTTTTAATCAAGTTTTGAAAACTTTGGCAACTTAGAAGTTCTCTACATGCTACATCTAAAATGCTTACAGCTAATATGTAAACCTTTTAAATCAAACATTTTACTAAGACTATGCTGGTTTTTGAACGGTTCTTCAACGATATGAGTACAAAGACTCCATGTTCATGAGTTATCCGGCAAAAATATGCACGAAAACACACCATTCTGACCTGGGTCTTATAACTGGAAAAGGCCTCCTGACAGACCCTGCTTTCTAACCACCTGCTATAAGACCCGGGTCTTATAATCGGAAAAGAAACCCAGTTATAAGACCCGGGTCACATAACCGTAGGTGGAAAACTCCGGTACCTACAACAATATTCTGATTCAATTCGGCCAATCAAGCTAAGAGACACCCTGTTTTGTAGCGAGTGGCACCAATTTCCAAGGCGCCAAGAGCAGGAGAAGCTATTCTACAAGCACAAGCAAGGCAACTATAAACTGGTTTCAACCGTCTGTGGTTTCAGCTGTACAGTGAGGCCGTTTGACAGCAAAAGCATGCCATTGTCTTCAGGCAGCAAGGCGTTAGTCTCGGTCTGGGCCGACGTTGGACTGATGTTCTCATTTCCATCAAAGTCGGGCTGCGGTGCTCTGCGCAAGCTGCGCATCCTGGCACTGGCCATCGAGGCCGCCCTAGCGCGCGCAGTGTCAGGAAAGCAGGGCAGTGCAGCCTTGAACTCCCTCCTGAAGTTGTCATTCATCCAGGCATAGAGAATGGGATTCCAACAGGTGGCGGTCATAGCGATGGAGTGCGAGAGTAGATACAAGAAGCTGAACAGTTTGTTCATGAGCCGCGAGAAGCCCAAGTCTCTGATTATGTTCAGTGCATTCCAGGGCAGCCAGCAGACTGCAAAAATCACCACCATGCTCACCAACATCTTGTTCATGCGGCGTTTGCGCTGCAGCTCAGCATCGGTGTTGCGGTTAGTGACCATGCTACGTCGGTGCTCCATGAAGTACCATATTCGGGCATAGCAGAAGCCAACCACCACAAACGGCACGACAAACTGCAGCACCAGCACTATGGTGCCGTAGATAAGACGCAGCTGCTCCCAGGCCCAGCGTTCGGTGCAGATGAAGACACTGCATCGGGTCGACCAGACCAGCTGCATGTGAATGGCGTAGGGCATGACGAGCAGAATGGACAACATCCAAATGCTCACTATGATTGTGATGCAGACTTGCACTGAGATTCTGCTGCGAAATGGGTAGAGAATCACCGTGAACCGGTCGATGGCTATGGCGGTGAGCGTGAGTGTGCTGATGAAAATGCTGGCGCCCTGGCCCAGTGGCAGACCGTGACACATGGCCTGGCCCCAGACCCACCGGCCGAGATAGGTGTAGACTGGAGTGAGCCAGAGCGACGTGCAGTTCATGAGCAGATCGCTGAAGGCCAGGTTGGTTATGAACAAATTGGTGACCGTTTGCATGTCGCGGTTGGTACTGACTACGTAGATCACCAGCGAGTTTCCACTGATGGCTGTCAGGAATACCAGACTGTACACAACTCCCAACAGAACTTGTACACTGGGGTTGTGAACCAGTGTGGGAGGTGAGCAGCTGTCCGTTAGGTTGGTCTCGTTGTCGTACTCATCATCAAAGGTGAAAGTTGAATTCATCTTTTTTGCTGAAATTCTAACTTCAAATGATCAAAAGTTCTGTTGCGCAAAAGCTGAGAAAAACGCAGATCAGAATTATTACTACGATGAGAAAAGTGATTTTTAAAGAGAAAGAAACCTTTTAGCTGCGTTGTAATGGAGTAAAACATGTTCACACTGAATGATGCCAAACTGAGGAAATAGCAATTACATGTCCGGATTTCCTTCCTTAAGTGGGTTTATGCTGTGTAACGATCTGTCTCAGAAGCACGTTATTGGAGAAAGTTTAGCCTTGCACTCAGCCTTAGCGCCCAGAACTATTGCTATTTCCTTTTAATCATCAGGGATGCCTAATGCCAAAAGTCTACTTTACTGTGTGAATCTACCGGAATCCCGGTAATTGTCGGAAGTTTTCACTTAATGCTTCAAAACATTATTTTCACACATCTTTCTGCATTGAAACCACAAAAGTGACTTGGATTGAACTAGTTTCCTTCCATAGGTTTCTAAGTCATTATCAAGGAAAATTACCACTACTATTACCAAATTCATACAAAAATCTTACCAACCAAATTCAAAATAAGCTAGTACTATTATCATACCATATGACTTTGAGTAAGACTGATTGACTACCCGATTTGCAAAGAAATTTATTACACAACACTTTTTACTACTAAGGGGCCGTTCATAAACGACGTCGTTCCAAAATCCCGATTTTTCGGACCCCCCCTCCCCCCAAAATCGCCTTGCGTCGTTTCTTGGGACCCCCCCCCTATGGCGACATCGTTTTCGGTTTACCCCCCCCCCCCGATAAAAGGGCAGTACATACAGTACTGTCACGTTTTTTTGTTACCATACTGCGCAATCAATAGAATAAATCCCTACAACCACTCTAGGAAGCTTTTCTGTATGGAGAAACGTTTGACAGAATGTGCATAAATCGAAAATAATGTAATTGAAGTACCCTAAAATTCATAAAAAAGCGACGTCGTTTTTTGCTAACCCCCTCCCCTCCTGGTGCGTCGTCTATCGTCGCATTTCAGCCGACCCCCCCTCCCCCCCTCTGGAACGACGTCGTTTATGAACGGCCCCTAATTTAAAAGAATGACCTCTGGTGATACCCTCTCTAAATTTCAAGTATTTGTTGCGGTCCAGTTCAACTAGATTATTTAAAATTTTAAAATTTGATAGGCATCCCTGATAATCGCAACCCAATTCAGATTTCTGTTCTGTTAATTGAGATATGTCATTCTTATCGGATTTCTGAAAAAAACACCATCACTGGCAATAAATCTGAAGACTTATTCAACTTTACATTCTTAGCCTGAGAGCACTGACTACAGTAGCAGTGACGCCATCTCCAATAGTACAGTGCATTAGAGATGGGAACGGAAATTAATTTACGTGCCCATCAATAAGGGCACTGACTACAGTAGCAGTGACACCATCTCCAATAGTACAGTGCATTAGAGATGGGAACGGAAATTAATTTACGTGCCCATCAATACCTGAGACTACAGACAGAACCTAAGGAAAATTAATAACATAACGTAGGTACCACTTAAAGTTGCGGAACGACATCTAATTCTGTTACGAGGTGATGAAAGCGTTTATTCCAAGGATCAAGGAACTTTCTTCAAGCTAAATTTGTAGTCGAGACTAGAGCAACTAAGCTTGAGATTAGCAGGAGTAGGATTCGGAATTCCATTTCCAGAACACGCAACTACATTGTACCTAAGCAAATCAATACAAAGACGCTGCTAGACGTTTCTATTGGAGAGCAGACAAGGGAATAATGGCAAGGCACTAACGTGTTGAATTCAAAATTGAAGAAATCTCAGTCCATTCAGAGCCCCCCGAAGTGCCCCATTTCATAAATCTCAAAGCATCATCAAAAACCATGCCAATTGAAGAAAAGCACTAGGCTTAGCGCACAGCTATAATCCAGTTTTGTGCTCTGCCCCAGTCTGTACACACGCATACCTTGGTAGATTCGGGCGGCGTTTATTTATGGAAATGAGCAAATTTCTGCCGTGCCTAGCGGAGGAGAAAATGCCAGCTGGGCAGTGCAGTGGCGAAAGGCCTTGAAGCAGCAAGAACACCAGGAAACGAGCTATTTTTTCCGGCCTGGGCTACAAAATTAGCTGGTTCTACCTAATTGGCAGGCACGTTGTAAATACGACTGACTGTCTGTCAGTGGCTTGGGCGGCACACAAGAAAGACGCCTGCTAGCTATTGATATTCGTTACGACAGTCAGTCGACCATGTAACATGTTTATGCTTAGCTGGTTACCACTGTCTACCTTAGAAAAGAAATTTATACGCTCTTCCTATAAAGCTGCTTTCGGCTGCTGTCAGTAAAGACACAATTTCTGTCATTGAATTTAAGAGGATATAATAACACAATTTCTGTTAAATGAATTTAAGAGAATATAGCCTGCACTTGAATTGATCTGTTTCTATTGCAGTTTGAAATGCATTTTGGCTGGAAACCAATGAGAAACAGCATTGGGTAGAGAGAGAATTAGATTTTGTTTATCTAAAAACGGTGTTTTATGCAGAAAAGTTCTCTTCCCTCAACAGGTGTCAAAAAACGTTGGCGACGAGCCAGAGAATCAATCTGTTTGCATTATTTTTTCCCAAATATTTTATTGGAAATTCTAAAAGCCCATCAATAGCTAATTCAGGCTCTATAAAAGCCTGCCGCCACCGCACACTTTCTCGATTAAAAGGCGCATCGTGGGTGGTCATCTGTTTATGATTACTAATTATTCAAGATCGGTAAAATATATCCATGCCTCGCCTTATAGAATGGGCTTCTTGTTCGGAAAACACATCTTAGGATGCAAAACCAAGCTCATTATTCTGTTTGTTAAACTATCTTCCCATTTATAGTACTATTGATACAGACACCTTATTTTTTAAGCAGAGAAAAAATGGATTTGGTTAGAGTAGGTGAACCAAATTTGGGTCGGAAAACCGACTTTTTGCCTTCTCACCCTCTACCAATAGTCTTGTCGTTTCACAGAAAAGTGCCTAATTCAACGGCTACCTGACCTGCGCCCCAAACCATTTTGTACAGGTCTTCATGACGCTCGATTAGTGCGCCTGTCTTTCGCCTACGATAGCGCGTGTGCGCAAAAAAGTGGACGTCCTGTTGTAAAATAACCTCGAATTTCATTTGTGTACGTATGTGTATGTGTATGGTATGCACAGGAATTTTTAAAATCTGTATTGGTTCTGTGTATTATAAAAACCAAAAAATCTGCTCCGTTTGTGTAGCGCATATGTGATTTGTGCATTTTCTGGGGCGTGTCTGTGAAGAGCGTTTTTCGTCAATCAGAAGCCGGCAAACAGCAAAAATATATTCCAATTCTTTGCGGAATAATCAAAACCAGTGAACGGGTTTACAGTTTTTGAGTGATAAAAGATATGCACTATTAGAGTACATACGAATGGATGAACGAACTGTTGTAAAACATACAGTACTTATGCATACATAAGGTAAACCATAAAATCAGATATTTCAAATTTTTAACGTGTTTTTCTTCAAGTTTGGTCAATTATTGATGTTAAACTCTAGCTGAAAATCACCTATAATCGTTTTTAATGTACACAAAGCAAATAAACAGAAAAAAGCCCAGCAGAAAAGGCCGAAAACACATGCTCTATGCAATTTTGAAAAGGTTTTTAACTGAACTGAGTCAAGTACACACACAATACACAAAAATACACATTCACTTCCCGTTTGTGTATAGTATTGTGTATAACCGGTTTGTGTATTGGTATTATTACCGTTGCAGCAGTAAGTGGGACGAAATTTGGGTCGGTTAGAATTAGAACACTTCATGCGGTGGCCATTTTCGTCAGAAAAGAACAATTTTCTTGCGGCAAAAAAGTGATACAACGATCCTATGTTATAGGTAGGAATTAACTGTAAACGGCGTTAAGTGCCTGACTGTATACGGCTGTTTTGTCAGCAAAAAAACTAGATCGCAGGCTGATAGATAGTGAAAAGGGAAAAGAGGTAGTCGTTCTGAGCAATTTGGTACACCCTTCAGCTTGACTGTTTGCCGAATTTAGGCTTTTTGGAATTGTTAACAAAACTTTATGTTGTTAATAGTACTGCTATTAACGTTATTAACAGTGTTATTAACATGCGTGAATTCTTGACTGAAAATTATACAACCCTGGTTCAAACGCCAAGGTTCTTGTTAGGAAATAGTTTTTAGCGAGTTTTTCTGCTGGTAGTCCGACAAACTTTGAAAATTAGCCATTTTGAGGTACATAAATATACTGTAACATAGAATGGCAACACTTGCAGAGAATAAGCAAAGGACATCCCAGTGGCAGTTATGCAAAAAGCCGGATCGTTTTTTTACCTATTTAAGGTTTTTCGACGATTTTGTAGAGATCGACCCAAATTAGGTCGACCTAGTCTAATTTTTAATAACCTAACTAGCCTGCTTACTAAGTTAGTAATTCAAACAACACAATGCAGCACAGTTTTGGTCAACCTACATGCCACTGGAAGCCTTTAAAATTTAAAACAATAGCACGCTTATACTCGAAAGCTATCTTAAATAATTAAAGAGACATACATCCTTTGATGAGCCGCACATGGGCAAGATGGGGTCAAGAAGAGGGAATACTTACAGAAACGTGTGGTTCTTTTCTAAGCTAGCAAAGCAAACACCTTATAGGCAATCGATTTTCGACACCTCCGGGATCAATTAGAATACATTTGAGGTGAGCGTCGGAAGAAAAAACGTAAGACAGCTGATAATTGGGCGTACTACAAATGAGCTTCTCTGGTCGTGCGGTATAGAGCTCCAATTTTGGCATGGCTTTTGACATTCAACACCAAGAGACTGATTAGATTAACAAGATGCCATCTATATCAAGGGCGGCTAGCCGGAGTCCTCCCTACACTCCGGTCTCGTAAGACAAATAAGCGAGGCAAAAGTGTCGAGGAGCTCAAATTTCCAGCTCTCTATTATGAGCCGGCACTCAAGACAAGCACTAAGCCGCTTTTCTTTTGTATTCTTGCTGGGAAAACAAACGGCCAAAGCACATAATTTCACAACTCTGTGTCCGATCGATAGCCACTAACAAAAGATTTGCATGCGAGTACCGGCCAGCCGCGCTTTGCCCATTTAGGGCTCTTCCTGGCCAACCGGTAATCATAATTCTTCAAGACCGAACCGAGCGATCAGATCGAGATAGAGTCCTGCACCTCCAACAACTCTTCCTCCTCCGGCAACAATTCACACGACGGCTCTTTGATCACTCCCGAAGCCTCCACGTTGGTGCTGAGCGTCATTCTGCGGAAATCGCCCAGTTGCTCCAACAGTCTGTCGTTCTCAGACTCGTGCCAATCGTCGTTGCTGCTGGTCTCGGCCTGCTGAGGCAGCCCTCGTTGACTCTTCTGACTCCTTCTGCTTCGGCTTGACGACTTGCTGGACTTGTGTCTCCTGGCCGACTCGAACACAAACGCAGCTTGCTGTCCGACAGTGGTCTGACCCATTCTAGCCAGCACGCCGCTCCTACATCTGATCATTAGGTTGATTTGACGCTTGAAGTTCTCATTCCACCAGGCGTAAACCAGCGGGTTCCAGAGTGTGCCAGTCATGGCCACCAGATGACTGGCCAGAAAGAGCAGATGTCGTAGCTGTTCGCCCAGCCACTTGCGACCGAACACCAACTCGGCATCTTGGAGCACGTTGAAAAGGTCTATCGGAAAGGAACAGACTGCGAAGATGACGATCATAGCCACCAGTAGACGCTGCAGTCTCTGCTTTCTCTCGATGTCCTGCAGTTGTTGTCTGCTGGAGCGACTTTCCTGCAGTCGGTCCTGCTGCTGGCTCAGTCGGGCACTGATGCGAAAGTGACAGAAGGCGATTATGCCGAACGGGATGGCCGTGCGAACCAGAAGCACTGCCAGTCCATAGCCCAGGCGCAGTTGGTTGTGGGTGGGCCAGCGCTCCAGACAGAAAACGTGGCAGGAGTCGACGCTGAAGTAGTCGAGATGCACCGCTGCTGGACTTAGGACTAGGAGGGATAGAAGCCAGATGGTTATGATGATGGTCAGGCCCCAGTTCTTGGTTATGCGAATGCGGAATGGCTTCATCACTAGCAAATATCGATCGATGGCCATGGCGGCTAAGGTGAAGGGCGACCAAAGAAGACTGGCTCCACTTAGGATGTAACTGACAATGCACAGAAGTTGGCCCAAGTCCCAGGTTCTTCTAAAATTGCTTAGTCATTTTGCTGCTAATTTTGGGTAGCACAAGGTTTTTTGCATATTATCACTATTGTTACACACTGTCTTGAAAAAATCTATAATTGTATGCATGATAATGTGACATGTCAGTTAACCACGAAAAAACTGCGCAATTATTCTGAAAGCTCAGCCTTATCAAACCTGATTGTCAATGCAATGCATGCACTACTGACAATCGGAAATTGGCGTTTACTTGCACCCAAAATTAAAAATCCAATTTTCAATACTGTTTTATTTGTTAACAGGAAATTACCCTCCATAATTGCTATTTTTAGGTGATCCAAACGTACAGTGTATAACATTCTAATACCTTAATGCTAGCTTGACTAATGGAAAGCGTGAACGTACAAAACTGGAGGCCATACAAACAGATTGTAGTGCTCCATAAAAGGGATTAGTAGGAAACAGCAAGGTTTCTTCCCAACTTTTTAACCAGTCAAGCAGAGAAAGACAAAATTTTGATTCAATTTCGAAAATATACGTTACTTTCAATTTACAACTCGTGTACATTCTGTACTGTTATTTAAATATATTAATATTAAAATGAAACTATTATTAATAGTGCCATTTTAATAGTATTAAATCTATATTAATATTAAAATAGAGGCCCTGCTATTATATTAAATTAAATTAAAAATACACAGATGGGCTGAATATTAAAATTTATTTTTAATAGTATTTTAATAGCATTTTAATAGTTAAACCTTGTTTGACAATCAAGGAGTTACCTACATACAATACCATTTAAGTCATAATTTTACCTCAGAAAATGATGAAAGTTGAAGATTTCTGACTGTCCTCTGAATCTCGGAAATTGTTTTCACTTGGAAATAGTAGAACTTTCTCACTAATAGGCATGAATGACAAAGGGACCTGAAGCTAGTCAATAACCTATGTAACAGTCTTTCCTTCAAAAAGTTCTCTTTAACTATGCATCAATAGTTTCTTTTATGGCTAGCTTGCGTTCAAATGCAATTTAAAACCAGGTTCAGAGAAGGTCATTTTAAAAGAATGGTTATAAATTTGCACAGAAAAAATGCTTCTAAGTTGCATCTCTGATTAAATTTTCAACTAACACTAGCAACTTCAAGCAAAAGATGTTGTTTTGCCAGTTCGCTGAAGTGTGACCAAAACTTTTCGACTGCATTTTAGAATCTACTATTAAAATGCTATTAAAATACTATTAAAATTGTTATTTAATAGTATTAATATTAAATCTAAATTAAAATTAACAGGGGACTATTATATTAATATTAAATTAAAATTAAAGTCGGCTAGTTCTATTATATTAATATTAAATTAAAATAAAATTTCACTATTAAAATTACAGTAACATTCTGGCATAAGCTTATTATCTAGAAAAAAATTCCAGAGGAGTTAGGATGAATTTATTTATTCATTATTAATGCAGTATTGCAACAAGCAAGTATGACAGCACCATATATAGGACCATCCATAAACGGCGATGTCCAGAGAACGGGTGGGATATCGGCCGAAGCGGTAACGTACAGTATGTAGTAGTACCATGTCAAACAGTTTGTTTTTCGCGGTTTTTTCTACAGTACTGCGTAAATTTTCTTACATATAAGATTTCTAACATTCTTACATGCGTAAATTCATACAGCAGCAAGAATTTTGTCGAGCGTGTCAAAAACTTAAGCCGTTGCACTGAAAAGTTGGGAGAGTGATTAGGGTGCAAAATTTTGAATTTTTGAACATCATAAACTAATGGATGTCCCGTATTGAATTTTCTTTGGGGTTACGGAAAACGATGTCATCACTAGGGGAACCGTGGGGGTGACCCCCCACATGCTCTGAACTACCCCCAGGCCGCCGCTACACCCTCAGGAATTTTTTCAAAGAATTTTGTGTAGAAAATTATGATAAAAGTATGCCTAGACTACATGTAGGTGTAAATGAATTAGCTAAGAAATTTAACGAAAAAATAAGCCAAAAAACTTGATTTTAGCCTATTTAATACTGAATTGCCAATTTCAGCAGAATTCAAGGTTTCAGTCTACGTCAATGTCACAGAACGAAATCTATCAAAAAATTATTGAAGAAGCCCACTAACTGCATAAAGATGAGAGAGAGATGCGCACGAGCCAAGCCGGCCCGAATTTCTAAAAATTTGTGATAAAAAATACAGCGCCTTTTGTGTATTTTCTTGCGATTTCAGTATAGTTCAGTTCAATATAATTGTGTTCTTATAAGGTTATTCTTCGATATTCTCACAAATTAACGAATTTTCTACCTAATTTTCTTCTATTTTGCTAGAAAAATAACGCTTATATCAGTTAAAGATCAAAACTGAGTCTCAGAAAGGAAAACTATGAAAAAGAGCCGAAAAACAGCTGAATTTAGCTCATTTCAAACCAGCCGAAAAAAGGCGGGCCCGATCGAAAATTCCTACTATGACAGAAGACAGAAACTCGCCTGTAGTGATAATAAGGAGTAGTCCAAAGGGACACACACGTGACCAGCAAGTCACAAGCGGCCAAACTGCCAATGAAGATATTGGTGACCGATCTCATCTCTCTCTTCGCCATAACAATCACCAGTACAGCCGTGTTTCCTGCCACACTGGCCAGGGCGAGCGTACTGTAGCTGGTGAGAAAGACAATCAAGACTAGCGGGTGGAACAGCCATTCGCGGCCGAGCATCTGCGTCGAACAGTTAGATAGGTTGGCAGCACTAGCAGCATCCATGGCCGATGATGGCAGTGGTGCAGCATCAATCCGCCGCAGGCCGCCTATTTTATGACCAAATAAAGGCAGCGCTGATCTACGGTGCCAATTAAAGGCCCGGTCTCTAATCACCAACTCCCTTCAATTGACCCCATCCGGCCCAGGCCTTACAAACACACACACACAGAGAGAGAGGGAGAGAGAGCAAATGTGTTAGGTGCGGCGCAACGTCAATTTGACTAATGTTGTTTGTTTGGGTGGACGGTAGGAGCAAGCCAGGCAAAGATTCTGAAGCACAATTAGACTGGATTGGATATCGGACAGACCAACTACAATGGACAGGCACGGAAAGGTGTTAGCGTGCAGACTAATTAGCTGTCTTTACTTGGCAACGGCTCATTATGGCATCAGCTACAAGACGGTGCTAGTTAAATGGCCAGTATAAGCTGCTCATTAGAGGTATCAGGGCTTGACTAAGAGAATCTCTAATTCGTTCTACAAGGAGCATAAAAAAGAAGGCAATTAATCAGTGAGACCAGTTCGATCGGTGCCTGGCCGTACATGGCAAACAGCACTACGTTCCAAAGAACACCTGTTATAAGGGCGAATGCAAGGCTGGCATCTAATCACATTAGGAAGGGTTGGAGGCGGGCTAAAATAGATTTTCCATACACCCTAATGGCTGCCAGCCTATATAGTCTTTGTTTTGATTGCCAAACAAGGCTGAAGGTCTCTGCAAACGAGTTTCGACATCGATTCGGCTCTGCCAAAAAGAATGGGTCCAATTTTCTTTTGCATAAATAAAAGGTGTGCCGTCTAGCACAAAGTCGCTAATGAGCTGAAAAAGCGCGCCGCACTGGCCCAGACGAAATGAATACACCCAGTCTGCTAGCACTAATGATGACACTAGACAACGAAAACACCCGATACCTCGCTCACCTGCCCTATTCATGAATAGAAATAGGATGCTGCCGATAAATCACTGACTTGCAAGGCAATTTTTGCATAGTTATGCATCCCTTTCACGCGGCTATTTTACACGCGCATGCCGAAGCATGTCTAGCCGGGCAATTCGCACGCTATCGCGCTTTCTACTACACTACACTACATCTGTTTTTTCTGTTTAGCCATTTTACTTTCAAAAGTAACCTCAAACCGAACGCAAAGTAGTGCCAGAGCCACACCGACGTATGCATGTACAGTACAGGTATGTATATCAGATGTACAGTGGATTGTTTCGGCATATTAGGGAGCATTGTTGAAAAGCAACTTTGGCTCAAAACTCGATCAAATCGCCCTCCACTACTCCAGAAGAGGCTTGTGGAGCTGCTTGGAAGCCCTCCAAAGGCGATTGTTCCTGCTGCACGGGCGCAGTTTCCTCCGTTCCCAAGAAGTCCGGGTTGGCCACCACAAAATCAACCAACGCATTCAAATCTCCCGCGTAGTCGGGGCACAAAGTCAGCAGTTTGTTTGCCTGAACAACCAAAACATACCTACAGTACATAGGGCTCAGTAGTTTACAGCTTAGTGTTTCAAAATTATTTGCAGCAAGTTTCTCCCAAAATCTGTTCACTGAGTTACTACTAGCCCAAACATACGTGTACATACAGGGTGAACTGTACCAAGCTGAGTTGTTATACGTTTGCTCAATGCGTGCAGAACGCGACCATGTGAACGAAATTCAACCAAATTTCACTCAAATTTAGTGTCAAGTAATTATGGGGCCGTCCATAAACTACGACGTTCAAAAATTCAAAATTTTGAGAACAACCCCCTAAAAACTACGACGTTTTGGCTGACACGCCCCCCCCGACTAAACTTGGTACTATGACTGAGAGGGAGATGAACTGGAGGAACGGAGACAAGTGACGAGGAAGATGATGAGTGAGGAGCCTGGCAGCACTTGATGGGGTACTTGAGAGTTTGGAACCACTTGCGAACTGAACCGACCCGAACTGCATTGAACTTGTGAAGGGAAACGAAGCTGCATCGGGGGTTGTACTCGCTCGGGCTCTGCTTGAAGGAAATCGAGGACAAAATACGGAGAGACGGAAACGGAAGCTGAACATCCACTTCTGGGCGAAAGAGAGAGAGAGAGACGTAGACGAGCTCGCACCAGAGGGGGAAAACGAAGAGAACGGAACAGTTCCCATCCCGTCTGTCAAATATAATCCAGCTTCCTTACATTTCTAATGTTAACCCATTGTTAGGCAGAATAAGAAACAGTAGAAGTATCCAGAAAAATAAAAGAACCGTTTTTCAATCTCGCAAAACCATCTACAAGCTATTTTTTTATTAATTTACGCAAACTCGATGTGCTCGGTAAGATCGGTATTTTCGAAACCTAGCCTCGACTACGCAACCAACTTTTCAAAATACCGTGTTATTTCGACAGTTCCGAGTTGAACCCAGCCTCGCTTACATCACTAGTGCCAAGAATAACTTAGATATGTACTGTACCTGCCAATTTTCAGCTTTGTCCTTTGCTTACAAAGTCAGGTTCACTTAACGAGAAGATATTCTGGCCGATTTCCCTGATTTTCAAGTCTTAGTGTGACTGAACTGGATTTGCAATGCCAACAAGCTCAGCTAAAGTGATAAAGAGAAGGAGATGCAAACGAGCGTTTGAGTCCTGCAGCAATAGGGCAGTGGCCAAAGAAATCTGTTCGGCGTCTTGCGGAGCAGACTATGGTTTCAAGCGGCACAATTTATCGCATGCTGAAAGCTGCGACCTTTACCGATCAAGGCTGTTGTAAGCGCTCAATGATGATCCGATCGGCTTGTGGAACTTGTCAGTGGTTTTTGGAACAGAAATATCAGGGCCATCAGTTTTCAGATAGAATTCTCTGGTCTGATGAACTTCAGTTTCAGTTCAAGTCCCTGCCCTGGTTCAAGCCGACTGGGGAATCACGAATTTCACGTTTTATCCAATAAATGCTATATCTTTCAATGGATATTGCCCAAAACAGGCAGACATTTAAGTTACCCTTGGCACTATATTTGTGTGAAATTTGACTGAATTCCGTTGACATAGTGACACGCTGCTAACGATCACTGTAGTGTGGTAGACCGTGCAGTTACAGTGCTGACAGAGCCGGTCTCAAATCTGTACAGCATTACCTTCTCAGCTCCAAAGATATCAGTGAGCTGTGCGAGTGCTCGCGTTCTGTCATTGCTCATGTCAACAGATTCGGCCGATGTTCGGTTGAGATCCAGCACTCGCTGTCTGCTCTGCATAGCCGGAGGGGCCTCAGTCTCTGTTTCCACCACATCCCTCCTGTCTTCCTGCTCATCTGTGCTGGGCGCACTGCTAAACCGGCACGCATCAGGTGAAAATACATACAGTACAAACAAACCATGAAAAGCATACGATTTTCCGTTACAACCATGCAATCTCACAAATAGGTTGGTGCTAAGCTTTATGCAGCTCACGGAAATTGGCCCCTATAATGACTATTTCTGTGGCCAGCAGCAATTAGGTCACGGAACGGCCTATCCTTAAACACAGCCAGCCTTCAAACTAATTTCCGTGTCTCACGGAAAATCGTATGCTTCCAGTGGTTTGTACTGTACCGGTAGGTACTGAAGAATTGTGATTGTTTTGTGTCAGTGTTCTACTGTCTTTCCATTGTGTGGTTGTTGTGTTTTTGTGTGCGTTTGTGTTACTAGTCATAAACCTCCTCTCATTTCCGTTTCATTACCTATAGGCATACATGGGCCGGAAAAATCCGGAGGGTGTATGGAGACCTCGGGGGGGGGGGGGCGGGCGGGGTTCCCCAAAAAACGCCTGTTTTGCCTTAAATAGGCGAAAATTTTCTTCCTCCGGGAGGGGGGGGGTGGGGCGAGGGGGGTATGGACGACCGAGGGGGTGGTATTGGCCGCCGAGGGGAGGGGGTTTACTCCCATACCCCCCGGCCCATGTATGCCTATAGGGTAGTGGTGCCAAGTAAGGTACCACCATACTGTTTACTTTGACGGCGTTCATGTGCCAGCGCATACCTAGTGGTTGCAGCGACCGATTTGGCCAATTTTTTGAGAGTTAAAACTCTGAGGATCTATGCATGTTCTGTTAAAATTTCAGCGCAATTGGTTGACAAGCACATAAGTTACAGCAAGACGAAACCGATGATACCGATGAGACTCCCTGACTGAATATAGTACCAGAACCGCACAGCGCTTAGGAGCTGCACTCTGAGTGTCTGTCTAAGCAGACATGGTCAACGAGGAAGTGGGTGTGGTTTCAGTCTGGTGGAGGTGGAGCAGACGGCCCTGTTCCATGAAGAACCAGTGTATTGATTGAGTTGTAGTATGCAAATTGAGTGCATAGTGCTCTGTTGTATTGGACTGGATACTGTGTTGTGTTTTGGCGATGAGCAATAGTTGTGTGTTAGTGTCGGGTGCTACCAGACAAGGTCCCTTGTTGCTCTCAGGAGTGGTGTTGCAAGGCTCGGACACAGAGCAGGGCCGGCAGTGCGTCAGTCCTCTCTCCACTGATTCGGAGCTGGATGTGTACTCGGAGGACGAAGACAGCGCCGCGTCTCCAGCTTCAGAACGCCGCAGACGCAACGAAGAGACAGTGACGCTGGGATTCGATTTTAACCCAAACTACTACGGCCACTTCCAGACCAAACCCATCACTGCTCGTTTCTACAGAGATGTCTGATTGACTGACTGACTGACTGACTGACATGTGCTTTGATTACTTACTGATCGTTCACTCGTTCCGTCTGTGCTGTGTGTATTTGGTTGCTTGTTGCCTAATTTGACTGCCAAATAAAACGCTAGTAGATTCGTGACCAACCTTTCTCAGGCATCTATTCTGATTTGTCAGAGTATGCATGCTTGAATTGAAACTATCTATTTGCGACCTACAATGTATAGCGTGGGCGAAAAACAACCCACTAGATTTTTTACTGTGTCAACAGCAGCAAATCTCAACCGGATTGAAAGAATCTTTTTTGAATGAAAGCAAATGAATTCTTGCCAGATTGGTGGAATTTTCATTAAGATACTCTGCTTGGTTCCTGAACACTCAAAGTTGAAACACTGATTTTGGCAATGAACAAGAGTGAAAACAAAACAACCCAGCAGATTTTTTTACTTTTTCTCCCGTAAATTTGAACCGATTTGAATTGAATCCATTTTTAAATGAAAGAGAGATAAATTCTTGAAAGATTGGTGAAAATTTTAGCAAGATACTATGCTTAGTTCCTGAGATATTTACGCTCAAAGTCAAACCAGCTCTTGGCATTGAACCAGAGCGATGACGTTGCACTTCATAATGAAAAATGTTTCTGTTGTTTCTGTGGTTACTCAATTTGATGACGTTTTTCGAGATTGAATAAATTGAAACAGATTCAGTGACTTCTGCACTTTAAAGCTGCAAGCTGAAAATTACGTAACAAAGCCGCCAACCCCTCCCCCACCGCAATAAGTACAGTACAAACTACGGAAAGCAAATGATTTTCCGTGAGACACGGAAACTCACAAACGGACAAGCGCTAAGCCTTATGCAGGTCACGGAAATTGGCGGCCTTAATGAGCGATTGGGCGGCCAGCAGCAATTAGGTCAGGTGATGCCCTATCCTTAATTGTCATTGCCAACCGAGATCGGGCAGACATGTATAGTGGGGGGTCGGCCAATATGGTGTGCGTTGGACATCCCTATGGCCCCAAAGTAAAACCCTAAAACAGTTCCGCCCAACTCCCTCTGGGTACCCAGCAATGGCCATCCATGGTTCTCTATGATGAAGGCCATTTTCCATAGTAAAACTCCAAAACACCCCCCACGGAACTGACCTTTTCTCTGGGGGGCGAGCAAACTCAGACCCGTGCTATGCAGCGTTCGAAAGCTCACATCATGGGCTTTCAGAATCTGTAATAAAATTTATGGCGTTTTTTGTTGTTTCAAAAATAATCGTTCCCGAAGTATCCAGTAATCACGATTTTATCAGTTTTCAGCAGCCAAATAAAATGGTTTGGCATGAAAATTTGATGAGCATACTAGGTTTTCTGACACGGCAAATTCAATGGCGTGATCCATTTGTGCATAGGACCATGTGATCAATCGATAGCCAGCAATGGCCATCCATGGTTCTCTCTGATGAGGGCCATTTTCCGTAGTAAAACTCAAAAACACCCCTCACGGAAATGAACGTTTCTCTGGGGGGCGAGCAAACTCAGACCCGTGCTATGCAGCGTTCGAAAGCTCACATCATGGGCTTTCAGAATCTGTTATAAAATTTATGGCGTTTTTTGTTGTTTCAAAAATAATCGATCCCGAAGTATCCATTAATCACGATTTTATCAGTTTTCAGCAGCCAAATAAAATGGTTTGGCATGAAAATTTGTTGAGCATACTAGGTTTTCTGACACGGCAAATTCAATGGCGTGATCCATTTGTGCATAGGATCATGTGATCAATCGATATTGATTATCGAATTAAAACGCGATGGTAGCTCGAGAACGATACCATAGTTGAAATCGGCATGCTAGAAAACCACTAACATTATTAGCCTGTGTAGTTGGAATATCTGCACAGCAAAAAATCGATAAACAATCGATATTGATTATCGAATTAAAACGCGATGGTAGCTCTAGAACGATATCATGGTTAATCGGCATGCAAGAAAACCACTAACATTATTAGCCTGTGTAGTTGGAATATCTGCACAGCAAAAATCGATAATCGATCGATATTGATTATCGAATTAAAACGCGTTGGTAGCTCTAGAACGATATCATGGTTGAAATTGGCATGCTAGAAAACCACTAACATTATTAGCCTGTGTAGTTCGATCATTTGCACAGCAAAAATTCGATAATTAATCAAATATCGATTATCGATTGATCACGTGATCATAGCTGTAAATTGATGTCGCGAATGAATTTGGCGTAGCAGAAAACCCCCAATTTGGTAATCCCATTTTCCTTCTTAGCTGATTTAGTGAGGTGCTGAAAACTGATAAAATCGTGATAAATCGATATTTTGGGATCGATTATTCTTGAAACAACAAAAATCACCATAAATTTTATTGCAGATTCTGAAAGCCCATGATGTGAGCTTTCGAACGCTGCATAGCACGGGTCTGAGTTTGCTCGCCCCCCAGAGAAACGTTCATTTCCGTGAGGGGTGTTTTGGAGTTTTACTACGGAAAATGGCCCTCATCAGAGAGAACCATGGATGGCCATTGCTGGCTATCGATTGATCACATGGTCCTATGCACAAATGGATCACGCCATTGAATTTGCCATGTCAGAAAACCTAGTATGCTCATCAAATTTTCATGCCAAACCATTTTATTTGGCTGCTGAAAACTGATAAAATCGTGATTAATGGATACTTCGGGATCGATTATTTTTGAAACAACAAAAATCACCATAAATTTTATTACAGATTCTGAAAGCCCATGATGTGAGCTTTCGAACGCTGCATAGCACGGGTCTGAGTTTGCTCGCCTCCCAGAGAAAAGGTCATTTCCGTGGGGGGTGTTTTGGAGTTTTACTATGGAAAATGGCCTTAATCATAGAAAACCATGGATGGCCATTGCTGGGTACCCAGAGGGAGTTGGGCGGAACTGTTTTAGGGTTTTACTTTGGGGCCATAGGGATGTCCAACGCACACCATATCGCCACCATCCGCCGACCCCCCACTATACATGTCTGCCTGATGGCCGCCCGATCTCGGTTGACAATGACAATTAAACACAGCCATAGGGTTAGGCATTTCAAAACGCTCAAAAATCGAAAGAATCGCAATTTTTTGGCAAAAAATCGCCAAAAAATTGCTAATTTGGGCTGAAATACAGCTAAAAAGTGCTGTTTTGCAGGCGATTTTGGAAATTTTTGTCTCAAATTGTAAAAAAATCGCAAAAAATTGCTCAAAAAATTTCTTGACAAAAAAATCGGAGGGGAGGGGGTCGGCAAAATCGTCTCGGGGGGAGGCATCCGGAGGGGGTCTGGTCTAAGTCGGGTGGGGGGCAGATCCCCCTGTTACATGTATGCTTTACGTGCTGTAAGCTATTGCTATTCATGCACCTTTAGTAATCATTGCACTTCGGTTCTCTCTATCGTTTGCCATGTTCTATTGGTACTGCACGTTTAATCCCTGTGATTAGCCGGAAATGGCTATATCGTTCGAAGAGCTAAAGTCTAAAGTCTGTCTAACAGTCAGGCACTTGACGCCGTTTATGGTACCGACACCATATAAGGTGCCGGTACCATATATGGTACCGGTACCGAGGGTAGTGGTATCATTATGGTACCGGCGCCATATATGGTACCGTCACCATATATGGTACCGTCACCATATATGGTACCGGTACCATATATGGTGCCCCACGTTCGGCGACAAAGATTTTGATCAAAAGCCAATGAATGGACGTTTAAAGTGGCAAAACACATTTTGGAATCGGAAGGCTATAGAAGTCACTTGAAGCATGAAAACTTGAAGATTCCGATTCCGATCGGACCCAAAAATCCGGTTCCGGTCCTTCCCTACCCCTACCCATGGCCATGGGTGCCGGTACCATATATGGTACCACCACAGACCTCGAACGTGGTTGTACCATATATGGTACCGGCACTTTATATGGTGTCGGTACCATAAACGGCGTTAAGTGCCTGACTGTCTAAGGCTACCTACTTTTCAACTGGCATAGCTGCCCGCTGTTGGTCGCCGATGGCCACCAAATCCGACCATCTCTCCGCAGCAGCAGACTGGTCCTGCGCCAGAGCAGCGAAGCCGCCAAAACCAGTCTCGGCGGGCGGAGTTTGTTGCTGTACAAAGCCGTACAGGCCATGCACTTGCAGTTCAGAAGCCAGCGACCGAAGCAGCTGGAGCACTTGGTAGAACGGTCTATCGGGCTGGTGCCAGTACCGGTCAGGCTCCATGGCTAACAACTGCTCTAGCAGATCGTGTTGGTACTGTAAAGTGACCTGGTGACGCGTACACGCCTCTTCCAGAGTATCTGCCGCACTGCATCTGAAACTTCGATGTAGGGCCCACACATGTACTAGGGGCTTTGGGGTTATCCCCTCCCTCGCTAGAAAGGCCAAATCCACCAGAGACAATTCTGGGACCCGCCGACCGACCCAAAAATACAAGTACTATAGTCTGATCAAATATAAATAATGACCTGGTGCCTTTTAGCGAATACCTTTTTACGAAGCCTCGGGACGACTTGGGCCTCATGACCTCAAGTTGTAGACAAGGACGAGCTCCGGTCTGCGGTAAATCCTAATCTGTGCTACGTTTACTCTGAACACTAATTTGCGCAACAATAAATAATGAGCTGTTTTCCTAATTGCTAAGAAAATGAGTTGACTGCAGAATACGATTCTAGAGTTTTTAGCGACTCCAATGATGCTTTTATGAGGTTTCTATGTCAAACCGTTCTGGAGATATGGTCGGTCAAAGTTCGCAAAAACTGCCAAAAATGGCGTTTTTTGAAAATTTCACATAAAAGGGAAGGGAAACATAGGCACCTTGGTGGATTTTGCTGAAACTTCCTGAATGGGGTAATGATTGTCGTGTTCTTGGACAACAGACAGAACTTAGTAGAGAGTTTTATGAAACAATCATAACCACTGCAATCGATTCTGACACTTCCCGACCCTGAAAATCTCACTCTGCTACCGTAATCTGACCCTCAAAGTGAGGTGGTCCAGCTCCAAAAAAGGGGTTTTTACTAAAAAACAAATTTTCCAATTTTTCACGTCAGGAGTAGCAGTAGCAGTACTGTATTTGTATGACTGAGCTGGACCACCTCACTTTGGGGGTCGGATTACGGTAGCAGAGTGAGATTTTCAGGGTTGGGAAGTGTCAGAATCGATTGCGGCGGTCATCAGTATCCCATTCAGGAAGTTTCAGCAAATCCACCAACGTGTCTATGTTTCCCCTCCCTTTCATGTGAAATTTAAAAAAAACGCCATTTTCCGCAGTTTCGGCGAACTTTGACCGACCATATCTCCAGAACGGTTTGACATAGAAACGTCATAAAAGCATCATGGGAGTCGTAAAGACTCTAGAATCGCATTCTGCAGTCAACTCATTTTCATGGCAATTAGGAGAAAAGCTCATTTTTAATTGTTGCGCAAATAAGTGTTCAGAGTAAACGTAGCGCAGATTGGGATTTGCCCCAGGCCGAAGCTCGACCTTGCCTACAACTCTGGTCCTGAGGCCCAAGTCGCTCCGAGGCCTGTCAAAAATGTAATTCGGAAAAAAATCGCCAGGTCGCTTAATTTTCGAACGGACTATACGTAGTAGCGGCTCCAGCACTTAACAAACTGGCTCAGAATTAACTAATTTCTAGCCTAAAAATTCGCTTGAAAAGCGTTTGGAAATCGAATTTGGCGGTTCCACTGCTGATATTTAAGAGGGGGTGGGGTGTTCTGGAAAGCCCTGAAAGCCCTCTTTATCGCTTTTTTGCTTGTTTTTAGATCTAAAATGCTATTTGGAAGCATAAAATAGCTATTTTTAGCGTATTTACTGAGAAAAACGCGCTAAAAACGCAGTTCCAGGCGTCTTGGAGCTTTTTAAATCTTGGACCCCCCTCTGGGCGAAACCCCCCGCCCCCCACATGACGGAAAAACCCCCTCCCCCCACGCCGGTGTCACGCCATATTTGGACCGGCCGGACCAGATACATTGTATGGTGCTAATTTCCTGTTTAATTCCAATAGGTCGAACAAACAGCGTGTAACATAGTAATAATACAGTTGAAGAACAAATAAAACAATGTATGTACACTGACTGTCTTACGAAACGAACTTACACTTTGACGCGAATAGATCTAGGACGCGGGCCTCTCCTACCATAGGACGGAAACGGCTTAATTAATTGTCACTGCACGAGAAAGGGTGCCAAAACGGCCATTTTTCGGGCCATGAGGAATCAAAGAATTGAATGAGATTGTTGGAAATTGCATGTAGATGTAGTTTTGGTAGAAAAGAACGAATTTGAAGTCCGTTTTGTCCTATCTCTCTTGCTTCGTCTGATATAGATCCCTGTACCTTCAGAGTATGTCAAAACTCAATGTTGCTAAACTTAAAATTTAGATACTGAAACAGCATGTAAAAATACTCGCTGAATCTCGTGGTGACATCCACTTTCTTGTTTAAAATCGAAAATTCCATTTTTCGGATTCTGAAATGTTTAAAGCAAAAAAAACTCAAATTTTTTTCGTAGGAAAAGTTGTTTGAATGGCTTAAAAGATGCGCCATTTTGTTCTCTCTCGAATGGTACAATTGTACTTTATACAGGGTGTGCCAAAAAAAAACAACCCAGCAGATTTTTTGCTATAGCAACCGCAAATCGCAACCGATTTGAATGAATCTTTTTTTAAATAAAAGATAAATAAATTCTTGAAAGACCGATGAATCGCTTATTAAAATAGCCTGCTCAGTTCCTGAGATATTTGCCCTCAAAATCAAAACAGAGATTTTGGCAGTGAACAAGAGTGATAAACACAACCCAGCAGATTTTTTACTTTTGCAACCATGAATCTTAACCGATTTGAATGAATTCTTTTTTGAATGAAAGACTGATAAATTCTTCAAAGATTGGTGCAATTTTTATTGAGATTCACTGCTTAGTTCTTGATATATTTGCCCTCAAAGTCGAAACAGATTTTGGCAAAGAACAAGAGCGATTCCGTTGCACTTCATAATAAAGCAGATTCCTACTGCTGGGAGCTAATAACACTTTACTGTTGAAGTGAACCGAGTTTATGTGTCACCAGTAAAGCCTCCAATAGCCCTCAGCAGTAGCAGGAATCCGTTTTATTACGAAGTGCAGCGGAAAAAGAAAAATTCACTCTTGTTCACTGCCAAAATCACAATTTTGATTTTGAGAGTGAATATCTCAGGAATAAGGCAGAGCACATTAATAAACGTTACATCAATCTTTCAAGAATTTATTTATCTTTCATTTAAAAAAGGATTCATTCAAATCGGTTGAGATTTGCGGTTGCTACAGCGAAAAATCTGCTGGGTTGTTTTTTTTGGCACACCCTGTATATCTGTTTCCCACAAAGCAAAGTACTCTCTCGTTACAGATGGAATCCTTTGCGCGCTTTCGGAGGGCGCGTTTCTGATTTTCAGAAGCAAAGTCTGGGTACACAGAATCAGAAATATAAACAACCAGCGCGTTGTATTGCTCTGCCTCCATAGCCAACACGGACAAAGCGCACAGTGATGCCAGACCGCTGGCTACCTCTTATTATCAGAGGCCTGACGGAGCCAAACCTGTTTCACTCCCTACCTTTAACTATTACATCTACCCGGACCATATCTGCGGCGCCCGGACTGAATCTGCTGGCACAAAATTGTCCGGCCGGACCAAATATTACGCGCCACCGGCCCGGACCTGGCTTGACATGGATTTAAGAATTTGTTAAATTTGTTAATTTCGAAACCTATGTATTGTGGTGTTATCTTCATCTTGCCAGCACTTCCGCCAGTCTTCGCAAAATCAACTGAAACTTACAGCAATATCGACTATTTGCAGGCAATTTCAGGTAGGTGTTTAGTAGAGTGCGAACAATACCTAAAAAACCCAATACCCCAATACCCAATACCAATACCTGAGACCCCCAATACCCCAATACCCAATACTTGCGTATCCGGGCCAAAAATTTCATTTCAGTGGACAGGTACATTCTAGTTGTGTACACAAGATTTTTGGCACTGCAATTAAAATTTTTAAGAGGCTGGTTGGGCCGCTGCCCAAGCAGGGCCAGTAAATTTTGAAAAATTAGCCTTTGGGAAAGCATTTAGAAGCCGTTTTAGGCGTAAAATTAGCAGAAATTACCAGTTTTGGTACTTAATATTTCGTAATTCAGCCGTGTTTCTTACTTCCGGCGATTTTTTCTTAACTCGGCCGGAAATTCTGTGCACCATCGCAATAGCCATGGGTACGGTCCTAGTACATTACGGTGACATTAGAAATGTCACCATTTTTATTTTAGATAAGAACAGAGAAATTGATTACTGGTGTAGCGCTTAGAAAAGCGTACACTTTAAGAAATTCTACAAACGTTTAGTTGATTAGGCCGTCCATAAACGATGACATTCTAGAGGGGGAGGGGGTCGGCTGAAATGCGACGATAGACGCCACACTAGGAGGGGGAGGGGCTTAGCAAAGAACGACGTCGCTTTTTTCGGAATAATAGGGAACTTTGATTGTATTATTTTCAATTTAAGTACATTCTGTCAAAGGTTTCTACAGTGCGGAAAAGCTTCCCAGAGTGGTTGTAGGGATTTATTCTATTGATTGCGCAGTATGCTAACAAGAAAACATGACCGTTCTGTATGTACTGCACTTTTATCGGGAAGGGGGTAAACCTAATACAACGTCGTCTTATGGGGAGGGGGCTCCGAAAAATCGGGATTTTGAACGACATCGTTTATGGACGGCTCCTTAACGCGAAAACAGCTTACTAAACCGAATCATCGATCAACTTTTTCGATTTTTTTCAGCTCAGCATCGATTTTTCTCTATTTTTAATTGTCCAATTTAGTATTGGGTATTGGGGGGTAAAAACCCCAATACCCAATACCTGGAAAACACCCCAATACACCCAATACCAGTTCGCACTCTAGTGTTTAGTGAAGGTTTGCGGAATTGAAAACAAAGTGAAAGTTTCCATTTTTAGCACACTATCTTTAGGGTTTTAAATTCACGAATTTCACAAAATCTTGAATTTTTCAGGAGAAATCAATTGCAGATAAAATTGCAACCAGTTTGGCACTTATGTATATGTTCCAAATTTCAGCTTACTTGCACAAGGTTTGCGGAAACAACAGCAAAAAAGAAATGCTATCATATTTTGGACACCCTTTCGCTGTTTGTTGTTGTTGTTACTTTTTGTCCTTTCGGACTAGGAGTAGCCAACTGCTATAGAGCAGGAAGAGACAGAAGGTCCGGCAGCCTCCTTAACAACAACCCTCCCCTTTTGCTGTCGGTGTGTGCAAGACAGCTAAGGTTTGGTCCCCATTTATCTACTTGCCATCGCTGACTTTCGACGGCCTGGGTTGGGCTTTGTGTCCACTACTTCCCATCGCCTCGACAGGTTTCGAACCCACAAACACACCGCTTCCACGGGTGCTGGGGCCGCCGTGACACACGGGATAGCGTAAACTACCCATGGGCAAGACGCGACTAGTTTGTTTGTAGTTTAAACTGAAGCTGTACTTGATGGTGTCTTCAAACGTCTTTCCCCGCTTTCCCATAGGTCCATCAGGTGCGAAATTCAAGCTGTCACCGGCAAACGAGGGCATGAGGAGTCTGCAATTAAAAAGGGAAATTTCTGTCACTGAAGCTACGCAACTGAGGAATGCAACCGAATAATTCTGTAGTTTCAGCTGTAGAATCTTTAGATTTGGAATTATTCAGTTCGGCAAAATGTATTCGGTAGTTTGAATTCGGTTGCATCCGTAGGTACGCACAAGCCGAACCTGTTATCGATCATATCTTTGACAGTTTTGCCCCAGCTTCCCTCGGACTCGCGGAATTCCGAGAACTGATGCGTCGACACAATACAACCGCGCATTTCCAGACCATAGCGGATCAGCTGACTGCAACAACAGTACAGTACAGTACGGTTATGAACAGTGACAGCTAGCATACTTGTAACAGCGGTCAATCCCCACCCGATACAGGTCAGATCCCCATACCGTTTTTCCCAGCCCCTTCACCATTGTTCTGTTAGAGTACAGTAATTCTTTCAGCAAATGCTTGCAGTTTTTTTAATTAAAATTGCCTTATTGAATGAAAAACAATGCCTTAATGAAAAACAGCACTTATTAGCTGTGTTTAAGCACACATTAGCGCTTTTTCACGACTTTTTAAGCAAAATCTGCAATTTTTGAGCGTTTTTATTACACTTCCCCTCCCGCGTCGGTGGCTGACCTGTCCCTCAAAGCTGGGCTGAGAACAATGCCGACAAACACGGTTGTTAAAAAATTTTTTGAAGGCCAAAAAATTTGCTTTTTTAAATTTTGATATTTTTAAATCGTCTTAAAGGGGTCCAGTGTGCTAGTAGTACAGGTATTTACAGCAAATTTTCCACTTTTGCACCTCAAGTCAGTTAAGAAACCTGTTCAAAACATCCAATACAGGTCTAAACACTGCCTATAACTGCATAATTTCACGGACAATTGTGTTTAGAGGCACTTCTACAGTAAGTACATAGGTGAACCTAAGGAAGCATTTCTTAAGCAGTCGCTGTTATAGGCTCAGTGCAAAAGAACTATTATGCTGGTTGCTAGATAAAATGTTGGCCGCTTCTAAAGAATTTACTAAAATTGAATGTATGTACGTGAACTTCCCACTTTTTGCCTTAATTTGCATATTGATTTTTCAAAAAAATCTTTTTCGAGCCCTAATTTTTTTACCCTAACAACTGTGCAGAGAAACAGAACAGACGAAAGAAAACAAAGAGTAGCCGAAAACCTCAACGATCACAAACAAACCAACTAACTAACTTCCAGTGATTCTTGGTAGTTTCCATCGACCTGGCATGACCGCTGGGCCCGGTAATCAAGCCCAAACTCTTGAGACCGTCGGTAATCCGCGGCTTGTCCGTGTCGTCAGCCCAACTAAAGCTACAGAAGAGCTCGAAAGAAAACACCGAACGAAAAAGAAAAATTTACACATTCGTGGTCGGCATAACCACCACTGTTTTGTGTCCGCGGAGAACAAAATAGAGCACACAGATCCAGACGCCTCTGGCCGAAATATAGGCCCGCTCCACGTCCAGATCTTTGCGATGCAGCCGACCCACACAAACGCCGTCGATTATGATCGGCCTCCGTAGTTCATCTGAATCCCGCTGACGAAATCGGTGGGCCGGGGGAGCCGAATAAACCATGGACAGCTGCGTGTCCGGCTCCAGCTCTGCCGCAGAGAACTGGTCGGGCCAGCGGCCACCTTGGTTGGCCATCGGTCCAGTCACCTCAGGAAAAAAACAAACATGCGAAAGATTTTCTTCTGTAATTATCGGCCCATTTAGCAAAAACCATACGTATGCAATAGAGGGACCAGACTATAGTCCGAATACTCCTACTCAATGGTTTGGTGAGTGCCGGGCCGGCACAGTTGGTCTAGTGGTTTAGGCCGCAAAGCCACTGTGCGCTCATCCACTCGGCGCGGCAAGTTGCTTGTCGCTAAGAGGTGGTCGTCGGCAGAAAGCCCCACCACACCACCGAAAGCTGGTTACAGTGAGTAGGTAAATGGGAACCGACTGGATCTGCCTAAGCACCGAAAGCCGCTCCTCAAAGCATGCTTGTGTTGGAGGAAAAGAAGATCAACGACGTCAGCAGCTGTCTGAGAGACCAGCAATAAGGACTGTACCGGTCTAGTGCTTATCGAGCTTTGCGGCCTAAACCACTACACCAACTGTGCCGGCTTTGGAGTTTTTAGAGTCAACAAATCTCGATTAAAGTGTTATTTTTCCAAGAAAAGGTGGCCAAAACTCAAGGCGAGGGGAATACAGACGAACTAGGGGTCTATAGCGCCTAGGTTACTCACATACACGACAGCCGTTTACTACGATGATGTGACAAACAGTTTCAACGAGAGTAGAAAGAAAAATAAAACAGAAGAACTGGAAATAACCACGGCCACTTTAAACCGAAGCAAGCAAGAAATTTATTCGCAGATAGTTGACGGATAGATGGAAAGGGAAGGAAATACAGAGTCAGGCTGACAATACGATCGCTCCCTAAACAGCAGCACACACTTTTTAATCAGATAATAATAATGATTAGCTTATACAGAAATAATTGGGCTCGTCTACCTTTGCCAGATACGTAGGCACACCGCTAATTTCTCAAGAAAGATCGTTTCTTAGCACATCGGCAACACAACAGATCGTTACACTTGGAAACAAAGGCAGAACGAGCCGCAAGCTTGGCCTACACTGCGGGCCACACAAAACTAAGCCAGAGAAACAATCAAACTTGTCCTACGTACACGCACGCAGACGGACAAGAGACCAGAACCGATTTGAAACTGAACGCTTAAAAGGCAGGAAAATTATTGGTCTCGCTTAAAACTATCCAGTATTGGGCGTTTTTTCTCCAATACGTTCGATTTCTAGCCCGCTTATGTACGTACTGTACGTGACAGACAGAACAACAATTAGCGACACAGAAGAAAATCGGATCGGCCAAAGCTTAAGAGCTTTAGGTTTAGCTTAGAACTGACGACGGTGGTACAGATCGGGGTCGAAGTATGACGTCACCACCACTCTGTTGGCGAACTTGCGACCAGTCAGCGCCGCCTGAGCCTTCTGACACTCGATCACTTGACCGAACTCCACGAACACCTGACAGAAACTTTTTATTATGATAGAATGGTTTAAACAGTCAGCCACTTAACCCTATATAAAGCATCGGTACCATAATAAAAGGTACATGCACCATATGATGGCCCCGGTGCCTAGGGTAGTGCACCTTATATGGTAAAACCATCATACCATACATGTACTAGGGGGTTGGGTTGGGGGTTACCCCTAGCTGGAAAGGCCAAACCCCCCTCATCCCCCCGAGACAGATTAAGGGACCCCCACCCCGACTCAAAAATCTAGTAGTGGCTCCCGGTACTAACAAACTGGCTCAGAAATCACTAATTTTTAGCCTAAAATTCGTTTGAAAAGCCTTTGGGAACCGAATTTGGCGTTTCCACTACTGATATAATTTAAGAGAAATCGGTGCTTTTGCTTTTTTTGCTTGTTTTTAGCTCGAACACGCTATTTGGCAGCTTAAAATAGTGATTTTTAGCGTCCATACTGAAAAAACCGTGCTAAAAACGCATTTCCAGGCGTTTTGGAGCTTTTTGAAATTTGGTACCCCCTCTGGGCGAAACCACCCTCGACCCCCAACCTGAGGAAAAGCCTCGCCCCCTTACCCCCTCCCTCGGTTGGCCCGGAGCTGTTACATGTATGCACCATACGTGTAACAGGAGGGTCTGCCGCCACCCGAC
Source organism: Sabatieria punctata (assembly GCA_030248155.1). Lineage (NCBI taxonomy): Eukaryota > Metazoa > Nematoda > Chromadorea > Araeolaimida > Comesomatidae > Sabatieria > Sabatieria punctata. The sequence goes on along the minus strand of JASANB010000152.1, from coordinate 22,312 downwards.
TTAGGCCAGAACCCCCTCCCGAGACGATCTTTCTGACCCCCAATTTCCTGGCAAACAATTTTTGAGCCAATTTTTGCGATTTTTTGCAATTTCAGACACAAAAATTGTCAAAAATCGCCGCATGTAAAACAGCACTTTTAGCTGTATTTCAGCCCAAATTAGCGATTTTTGACGATTGTTAGCCGAAAAAAATGCGGTTTTTAAGCGTTTTTAGTGCCCAACCTCCTCCCTAGATTTTGGGCTCAGAACCCCCCCCCCCCGACCGGCGCCAGACCCCCCTTCGGCGGATGACCTGTTACATGTGTACGACTACCACTACTAGACTACTTGGAAGAACAGAAGTTCGAAGACGCTTGAGCATTTTTTAGTAAAGTACGCCACAAATTTGGGCTCAAACCCACAGTCAAGGCCAGCCAACCCCTCAAATTAGCCGCGCATTTATGACGGTTGACCTGTTACAGGCATAGTACCATCAGATGGCCGAACGTAGGCACTATGATACCACTCCACTGGCCTGAAAAGTAAATAAGGAAGCGGACCGGTACCATTTACGGCGTCAACTGACCGACCACTAAAGAGTAACAGTAATGCCTACCCAATTAAAAGTTTAAATTCGAGATGGTATGGTGTAGCGCTACTAGCTTATTGAACTCGAATTATTTAGCAAGTAATAAAGTACTAAGTGCTAAAATCATAAAGCATAACAAAAATTCAGTACTATTTTTTCTGGCAAATTGTAAAAGCCTTCAACTTTGATATTATTATGGTATAGTAAAGTAACTCGAGATACTATCCTGTAGCCGTAGCTCAAGGCAGCGAGCCAACTGCTGAGCCAACTTAGCAAATGTAGATCCTTATCTTTAGACACGAGTACTGTTTACCTTTCCAACTCCTGGCACGTCGACGCCTTCGATAGGACGGGGTATTTCAACCGATTTCACCGTGCCAAACTTGGCGCATTCTTCGCGGATATCCTCCAGAATGTCTGAAAGTCAATAGTAATTCAATCAGTCAGTACACAGCCATACATGGGCCGGGGGGTAATGGGGGTATACCCCTCCCCCTCGGTTGGCCATACCCCCCTCGGCCGGCCATACCCCCTCCCCCACCCCTCTCCCGGAGGGAGGAAATTTTCGCTTATTTAAGGCAAAATAGGCGCTTTTTGGCCTTTTTTCGGGGACTCCCCCCGAGGTCTCCAACCCCCCTACCCCCCCTCCGGCCCATGTACGTATGTACACAGCTACTGCAAAGGCGTCAGTTTTGGTTTGCAGCATTTATTTTCAGCAATCGTTTTCTTTCTTATTTTCTAAACACTTAGAAAAACATTAGAAAAGAAATTCTAGTCCCACCGATCGTAGACAGAAACGCTGCCAGAAATGCAAATTAGAGGGCTCAAATAGTGCTAAAAACAACTGCCAGGATGGGCTAGTAGGCTGCCAGGATGGGCTAGTAGGCTGTGAAGAAGAAGGTCTGGCCGTACAGCCGGACAAGTTAGAGCTGATCCTTTTCACAAGGAAACGGCTGCTAACTGGGCTTAAGCTCCCTAAGATCTATGGGAAGCGGCTCCAGTTAGTAAAGCGAGTAAAATATCTGGGAGTCTATTTGGACTCCCGGTTAGATTGGGCAGTTCACCTTGAAACCAGATGCTCCAAGGCCAGAGCAGCTTTCTGTCAAGCCAAACGAGCTGTTGGGAAGAATTGGGGACTGTCTCCTAAGGTGGTCAAGTGGCTCTATGTTGTGACCATTAGACCTATGATAGCTTTTGCTGCTGTGGTGTGGTGGAAACGGACAAACCTGGAATGCGCAAAAGCACAGCTGGGCCGTTTACAACGACTGGCGTGTCTATGCATAACAGGGGCTCTACAAACAACACCCACAGCAGCAACGGAAGTTCTGTTGTGTCTTCCACCGCTACACACCTGGATTCAAGTGGAAGCGATGGCGACCTGCTACAGACTTAAAAGTACTAAGCAGTGGCACAGGGTAGGTAGTGGTCATTGTAGTGTTTGGGCACAATTGTGCGATTTATCGCCACTGTACCAATTCCCAAGTGACCAACAACTACCCAATTACGTGTTTGATAAGAAATATCAGGTCGACTTCCCGAGTAGGGAGGTCTGGCAGGGTAATACTCCTAATGCAACCGATACTCTCTACTGTTATACGGATGGTTCCAGGTTAACAGGTTTAGAGAATTCGGGAGCAGGAGTATTTATACAGAGACTGGGGGTAGAGGATTCCTTTCCCCTGGGGAAGTATGCAACAGTTTTCCAGGCGGAGGTCTATGCTATACTGAACTGCGCCAGGACTCCTGGATTAGTTAACTGTCTAGAGCAGAAGATCTGTATTTGCTCAGATAGTCAAGCAGCTCTAAGAGCACTAGAATCTCCACGCGTCAACTCTAAGTTGGTTGCAGAGTGTGTTAGGGAACTACAACGACTGGCGCTTCGTAAGAAGCTACAGCTGATGTGGGTACCTGGACACTCGGAAGTGGAGGGGAATGATCAGGCTGACCGACTAGCTCGGGCAGCTGCTGAGTTGCCACTTATAGGGCCGGAACCGGCCCTTGGCATCTCAGTTAGGAAAGTGAGGACAGATTTAAGAAGTTGGGCAAAGAACCAGCTGCAAACTGCCTGGGATCTACGAACCGACTGTAGGCAATCTAAGCAGTTCATTCTGGGACCCAGATTGATGGTGACCAGAGAATTACTTAGTCTTAGTAGAAGGGAACTGAAACTGGTGGTCGGTTGGTTAACTGGACACAGTAGTAACCTTAATAGACATCTCAGCATCATGGGCTTGGTGGATGATCCAACATGCTCATTTTGCTTAGAGGAGGAGGAAACGCCTGTACATTTGGTCACAGAATGTGATGCATTGGCGGGACGTAGACAAGCTATTCTGGGCAGTCGATATCTTACCACCCAGGACTTGAGCGATGTAACAGTTAGGGACCTCCTGAGGTTGATTAAAGCCTCGGGTATACCTAACCGCTAGATATCCCCCAAGGCTGGTTGAGCCTTGTGTTGGTGATAGTATCCGAAATGAAGAGAGATGATATGGGGTAATGAAATGGACATGTTGGTCTGATCATAGGGCCGTACAGGCCCCCCCAATATATCGGATCGGATCGGATCGGGCTAGTAGGCTAGGCTAGGCGAGATAGGACTCTCATCCTTTCCTACACTAACTATGGAGTACCACCAATCCAAAACACGTCAATGGTATTTATGCTGATCTATTCTTGTTGTGCTAATACATATATGTTTCTGGCCTGACCTGTTTCTGGCATACATTGATGTGGTGGCCAAGCAAAGGTACAGTAACGGTACTGCTCTATATCTCTATGCCATCGATTTGTGTTAGTTCAAGCAGTTAGGTCTGTCAACGATGAAAGAACTCTCCAAGGTGACGTCGATCTATTTTCCAAAACAATAAACTCCCTTAAACTCACTCTGTCTACTACCAAAACCAAATATCCCTATCTCCTAGAACTTTCTAAAACACTTACTTTGGAGGGTCTGACATCGAGCAAGTTGAAGTGTGCAAGTATCTGGGTGTGTTAGTGCATCGACAACTGTTGTTCATGGAGCAAAATGAGAAAGTCTGTGTCCAGGCCAAACAGGCCTTAGAAGCTCTGTTCAGACTTTTCCAGGGTGCCTCTCTATGTCTTTGAGCGTGTGTATTCTGGTGTGATTCTACCTCAGATACTCAATGCTATCGAGCTATGGTTTCCGGCCTCTTGGCGAAGTGGCGAACGAAGTTGGAAAACATGCAATACTTCTTCCTCAAACGGGATCAAAACAACTTTGTTCGCTCATACTCTCAGCTATTGAATGATTATAAAAGTTCTGCATCGACACAAATTGTGCCCATCTGGCGGCTATCTGTGCAACGATGTATGCAGCTCTTCTACAGTTATTACTATGGTGCTCGGTTCTGTCTTGGCGGCGCGATTCAGCCTGTAGTTGGTATGCGCAGCATAAGACTCAGTAACGGTAGGGCGGTCGGTATGACTGGTTGCAGAATGGTTACCACCGCCTCTACCTTTTTTCCTACTGCTAGCCATATTTGGAACCATTTTCCCGCCGGTGTCTGTGACTTTGGTTTGAATGAGTTTACAAGATTTGTAAGCAGTCTTTCATTCACGTTGTTATTGCGCCAACTGTCTGATACTTTTAACGCTCACAACTCTAAATTATGCTGCCCATTCATGTTTTGCAAGTTCATTGTTTTTCTAAGTACAAGTAGGTAGTTTTATGACTCCAACCGTTTACTGTGCGTTGCATGGTGTTGGTTTTTAATCCAGAGTAGAGTACAGTATATGTTATTATATGTTCATGAAATTCAATATTTTGTCAATGTACTGGCTAGTCGCTTCGGCTGAAAAGCAGAAACCTTTTTTCAGCATCAATTACTTGCACTTCCAAGCTTAGGTAATGATGCCAGCTTGAGGGGCCTCATTAATGTCGTGTGCTAAAGCATCGATATCCCGCGAGTTATAATTGTCTGTATAAAGGTTCCGGCGGGAACAAATGTCAAGAGCTTTGTTAAACCTCTACTTTGGTTAGTCAGCTGGAATTAATAAACAAGTCAGAAAAAGTCGTTTGTTCTGTAGACTATTCATCCTTCATAGTAGTAGGTTCATCTGTAGGCTGTGTCCCAAAAATAATTGAAATGTTTCGCTTTGCTGATATGCCGTTTTCGCCACAAATGCTTGGAAAATAAGCTGACATTTGGAATATACGTGGCGGAATCGTTGGACCGGTAAGTTAATGTAACCAAACAGTGAGACATTTACGCTAATATTCGGCAATTCAACCTGACATTCAGAGACTATCTGCTAAAAAGCCAGGAATTTTGTCTTGAGATGACCGAAAAATCGATGGAATCCAAGTTTCAAACTATTTGTCCAAGATTTGTGGATATAGCAAAAAACAGAACTCTTCGATTTCTTTCAGATTCTTCACCCTGTACTTCTGACATCTGGCTTGCCTAGCCCAAATAATAATGGTCGCCTCTACCGATGTAATTTCACTAGCAATTCTTCCACTGATAGTCATTGGTTTCACTGGAAACTTAGCAGTTCTTGTCTACTTTCGCCTAAGTAAACTATATCAGCATGTGGTCATTTCGCCGCTAATACAGCAGCTAGCCCTTTTGGGAATTCTACAGAGTGGCACTACTGACGTGCTGTGCTTGTGGGCAATTTACTTTCAACAACATCCATCTTTTCTGAATGACTTTGTAAGCATTAATTTCTAACCAACTTGTTTGAAACAGTGTTAAGTGCAGCATGATAGTACATAGGCAAAGCAGTTCAACTGCCTTGATTTTTAGCTATGCAATCTACATTACTTTTCGGCTTGCATGACTTACGTGGCAAACTATTGGACCATACTCTTCACAGGGCTAACTCATTTAGCTCACTGCCGGTTTGACTCAACCGTTTCTGCATTCTTGGTCAAATCCGGCCTCTTTTTGCCATGGCTATTTGGTATTTTGTTCAGTTGCCCCTCATGGCTTGATGTTTTTCCTTTCATTCAGGTATAATTGCCATACATATCTATTTGGTCTAGGTTAAGCTAGGCTCTATTAACAAAATAATATAATTATACAGACAATGCAGCTAGGAACAATGCACTGAGAGGAGAGAGCCACAGACTGCAGCAGACAAATAGCCCGCATTTAAACAAGCAAGAGTTGTTTCAGGTAACTCTGGAGCCAAATGAATTTTATTTTTGTAATGTTGCCAATGCCTCAGATCACTGGATAATTGTAGTGGAGAAATCAATGTATATATTTTGCGGATTTTTACCCTGTGCAGTAGCGGCTGTATTCTATGTTTACTTGTACTGCTTTGTTGGTCTAAGAACCACAAACTGCAGCAATAGCTGGAAGCTTTGCCGAATGGCTTGTTTAGTGTATGTCATTTCTCTTATAACCAATCTGCCATTGGTTTGGTTGCTGATGTTTCGACCAAACCTACCCCCTTGGTTGGCTGCGGTGGCTATGGCTCTGGCAATCTCCAACAGTTCATTAAACGTCTTTGTTTATGGTTACCTGTGCAAAGGCATGCGCGCAAACGCGCGCCACTACATGCGGCTGCTACTCAACAAAGGAGTGAGTGGACCACCAGAAGTCCCTAAGCCTCGATGGTTTCCATTTTGGCTGAATTATAACAATCCACATGTGTGGATAGAGACTAGATATTGTGGTTTGAGTGTAAAATGCACAATGGTGCACTGTTTTAGACCTCCTGACCACCCGAGCAGCACTAATGCTGTTAGAATTGAATTAAACTGACCATGCTTATGCTTGTATGAATTATCAGATGTCTCAATAAATGTTGGTTTGTTTCAATGATCGATTAAATTGGTACTAGCATCTCTTATGAGGGTTCGCGCCGCTGGGGCTTGGCCCTAATTGCGCTTGGGCCCTTTTGACGGTCTACCAGCCGCAGCTGACCTTAATTATAATAATTACGGTGTGCTGCCAGTGCTGTTTTAATAGCATCAGTGCACGGGAACAAATCAGCAAAATGTCTGGGGCGGCTAAGCATCCATTACCCCAGGCGCAGGAATTTCCGAAGTGATTAGAAGCAACCAAAGCGCAGGTATTCATTCTCTCATTGTTGCTTTGGTCGTCTCTGTAATGGCATCTTCAGCCTCTGGTCGAGTGTCCACACAGGGAGCAGAGTTTTGCGTTTAATCCAGTACTCAGCAGGGACTTAACTAGCGCCCATCCAAACAAACAGAGAAACCGAAATCACGGCAAACTCAAGCGTGGAGAATGCAGTAAGTACTGTATGTAGTGTAGGAAATGAGTAATTTGGCTTGTTCTGATTACTCTAGTATTAAAAAACAGTAGTTTAGATGAAACACTTTCTACTAGACGTCAGCTGCGCGAGCACCTAACAACTGCAACCCATCAGATCGCTGTTGAACCTTTCTCAGACGAGAAATTTGACAGCTACACGGCTTTCACAGAGTGGCGAAATACAGTAGCCAAAAATGGTAAGCTGTGTGAGTGGAATGGTCAGTGGTGCGTTGAACTGTAACGTTGCATGAGAATTTGACTGGTGCTCATTCTATGGTTCGCAGTCATCTGGAAAATAGGTCTTTGAGTGTCGCCGTAGCCGAACTGCAACAGTAAAAGGGCAAAAATATCGAAAATATCGATGCAAAATTTTCCTAAAAGAGAGCAGCCCCGCAATGACAAGGTTCAACTATTCGGGCGCGGAGACAAATGGCAATTGACAACTATGCCTGACTCTGGTTTTTATACTGTTCAGTGATAACCAAATAATCACCAATTGCTAACCGGACATGTGATAAAGGAATTAGCTGTACAATACCCTATTAAAATAAGGCGATACCGAGTAACTGACTCGGCCCGCCAGCGAGTGTCCGTGTCTATTGTGAGACCATACATGTAACAGGTCATCCGCCGAAGGGGGAGAGGGGTTGGGGGGTCTGGCGCCGGCCGGGGGGTCTGAGCCCATTTTGGGCGGGGGATTGGGCACTAAAATGGCTCAAAAATCGAAGAAAACAGCAATTTTTGGGCTAAAAATTTTCAAAAATCGCTAATTTGGGCTGAAATACAGCTAAAAAGTGCTATTTTGCAGGCGATTTCGGCAATTTTTATGTCTGAAATTGTAAAAAATCGCAAAAATTTGCTCAAAAAATTACTGGCCAGAAAAATCGTCTCGGGTGGTCCATCCGGGGGGGGGGTCTGACCTAAGTCGGGTGGGGGACAGACCCCCTGTTACATGTATGTGAGCTGTTAGACCTAGAATGGAAGCAACCACCTGGAACAAGCCATAGTTATACGAGACTAATAACGACTAAATTATTGTCCCCATTCACTACCACCTCTACATCCTACTGAAAGCAAACTTTTATGGAGTAACGTCCCACACTTCCCCTGACAAGACCCAAAATCACCTGACTTTCCGCTGATCCCTGACAAAATATCAATACCCTGACACCTGACCTTCCTCCTTCTCCTTCCGGGAGGGGGTAAAGCCAAACTCTCACCCCCACGGTCCATGTACATGCACCAACTCTCTTCCCTATTTAAATTTCATTAATTATTTTGAGCAGACAAATTTTTGGTGTCACCTCAAAAAACAGCGACAAAGCGAAACTGAGATACTATTAACCAAGCTGCATCAGAAATCAAGATGAAAAAGTGAAAAAGACAATATTCCTCCTTACCTTCGTATTCTTCGTCGTCTTTCAGTTCGTCCGGCGTAACCATGTTCATCAGACAGAGCACCTCTGTGGCCGGTCCGGATCCCCCTACAATGTTGACCCCCGGGACTTGCACCGAGCTGGGTGCGTTGGGATTGAAGACTGCTGAACGCGCCCCCAGACTGGCCAGCTGCACAACCAACTTCTTGTCTCCCAGCTGCATGCCGTTCAGACCTGCCACTGCCTAAACCTGACCGTTTTTCCTCTAAGTAATTTCCTTTAACAAATTTTTGTACTCTTAGTATAATTGCTAAAATCGAATTGAAAAAGGTTTGCAAGACAGAGAGAGAGAAATGACCTGTTCAGTGATGGTGGCGTCGAGGTACTCGGCAAAGGCGTAGCCTTTGGACAGACCGGTGGTGGCGTCCTTGACCAGATTGAAGGCCTTCAACTGACCGAAGCTACTAAGTAACTCTTTGACCTAAAAGATAAAGCGTAGTGGACACGCTGTGCGTTGCACCGGAGCGGCTAAAACAACAAAGACCGGTGAGTCTAAAAGATCTGAAAAGAAATAGTGGCCGCTGCTGCAGTCCGACTCAGAGGCGTGCTCCTTACTCTTTCTAACACCCTACAAATAGACTCTGTTGGCTTCTTTCCCCCACTACTCCCCACTTCCTGCTCCCCTAAAGCCAAATGCCATACTTGCTCTTCGTTCAGATAGTTGGGTAGACCTCCCAGAAACAACTTGTGCATACTGTCCTGAACCACCGTCGACACCACGCCTGAAACAGTGGAACCTACACAAGTCCACCCGCCCTAAGCAAATCTGCAGGGTCGTCTATTTATCAATCGCCGGTTTCGTTTTGGTGAAACTTTTGTGTCGGTCAATCGGTTCGGCTGAAATTTTAACACAACACGCATAAGCCCACAGAATTTTTACTCTCAAAGTCTTAGCCAAGGCTGTCACTTCAACCACTAGTTATGCACTTCCACATGCTGACTTTGACGGCCGACACTTGGAAGTGTAGAAATAGTGTTTAAAGTGATAGATTTGGCTAAGTTTTTGAGAGAAAAAACTCTGGAGATTTGTGCATGTTGTGTTAAAGTGTCAACGAGTTTTATTGACCAACACAAAAGTTACATCAACACGAAACCGGCGATAGATAAATGGTGCATTCTGTATTAATGAATATATTTTTCTTTGCCGTACCGGGAACTCCGGAAGCCAGTTCGCCAAGACCCTGAATGTGTCCTGGAAGGGGCTGGTAGTCCCGGGGCCGTCGGATCTTCAGCGACTGTCCCATAAAGTTGATTCCGTCGAAAGCCATTCCAGCAGTGGTCTCGTCAATCGAGCGGAACTCGATAAAGGCGAAGTTCTTGTCCAAATTGATCTGGCAGGCCAGTACCGGATTGCCGGGCGCCTGCGCCAGCCCGCATAGGTGCATTTGCTGGTTGAAAAAGTCCAACATAGCTTCCTGCAAACAGCTAACTCAATTCGGCGCGGCCATTTAGAAATCAATTTGACAAAGTCATTTCGGCCTGAATCAATTCGGCAAGGCCAGTTCGGCGCGAATCAATTCGGTAAGGCCATTTCGGCGCGAATCAATTCGGTAAGGCCATTTCGGCACGAATCAATTCAACATGGCCGTTTCAGTGCGAATCAATTCAACACGAATGTTTCGGCGCGAATCAATTCACAGGGTTCGTGCGGCTTTTGGATAGCAAAATTCCCTGACCTTTCCCTGACTTTTCCATGACCAAAGTCAAAATTCCCTGACCAATCAGGGAGAGGAAACTGCAACCGATGTGAAAAAATTTTGAAAAATAGACTTGTAAAACGCGTTTAAACGGTATTCAGAGGGTAAATTTCCGGTTTTAAGTAGTAGTATATAAAATCAGAACACCGATTTTCAAAAGGTGTTGTGTAAAGTGTAGACAGGACTATTTGGCAGTGCGATGTTTCAGCTGCTACCAATTTTTTCCCTGACCAGACGCCAAATTCCCTGACTTTTCCTTGATTCCCTGACTTTTTTTAAATTCCCTGACTTTTCCATGACTCCCTGACTTTCCAGGTCCCGCACGAACCCTGATTCAACATGTTCGTTTCGGTGCGAATCAATTGAACATGACCGTTTGGGGTGAATCAATTCGGTAAGGCCATTTCGGCGCGAATCAATTCAACAAGACCGTTTCGGCGCGAATCATAACCGTGACCGTTTCGGCACAAACCAATTCAACAAGGCATTTTATGCGAATCAATTCTGCACCTTGGTTTCAGCGCAACAGCTGCATACAACCTACCTCAGTGCAACCGAAGGGAATATTTCCAACGTAGAGTCGTCGTGACTGACAAGTAACTGACGGGCCAACCACCGGCACAGACGATTGAATGTTGGCTCGCGGAACCTGACCTGCCGCTGAAATTAAAAGTCGGTTTTAAAGAAAGAAAGCTTGAGAAATCAGCAAAAAAGTTATTTCTTGCAAAATCGAAATTAGAAGCCAGCAAACCAGAGATAGCGAGAGACTTACACTGCAATTCCTTGTACTCAGCCGGCATCATGTGTTCGAACCCGGCCGGCGGCACATCCCAGTACTTGTAGACCTTTTTCTTTTTAGCCGGCGGTGGACTGCGGCTGCAAATCAATAATAACTATATTACACTGACATTGTCTAGTCCAGTTATACATTACAGGCAATAAAGGTCCCATCGCTTTTTTCTCTTTACTCAAACGTTTGGTTTTCTTTCTGTAGTTCTGATTCGATTTGGTTCAGATTTTCGGCAAAAAATATCAAAACTTGGTGCAAAAATTCCAACTTGCGCTGGTTTCATGAGCCGAAAACTAAAGAATTAGGGTGCTCCACCCACGCAAATTCATTTGTTGGCTAATTCAAAGGGTATGACTTTGAAACTAGCAGGAATGATTGGTATTGCCACTGGCAAAAAAAAACATAATCGAAAATACCACAGTTAAGAAATCCGCACATTGTAGAATCAACGCACTAAATCAGCTTTTACTCAACAAATATTTGCGATTTTTACTATTTCAGACACAAAAATTGCCAAAATCGCTTGTAAACAGCACTTCTAACTGTATTTGAGCCAAAAAATAGCAATTTTTTACGATTTTTAGCAAAAAATGCTATTTTTGCGATTTTTAAGCGTTTCAGTTATCAACCCCTCCATAGAATTTTGGTTCAGACCCGCCCCGGCCGGCGCCAGACCCCACCAACCCCTCCTCCTCCCCCTTTCGGCGGATGACCTGTTACATGTATGAATGGACGTGATATTTAAACTCTGTTCCGATCATAGTAGCCTTCCCACATTGTTTTTCGGAAATTCTTCAATCGGTATTTTACTGGTTTTAGTCACATTTAGCCATGTTTTGAAAACTCCCCAATTTGGGTGTCTTTTGAGGTAGAGGGGTGCCCAGTCGGTGAGTTGAGCCGAATGGCAATACCAATCATTCCTGCAACTTTCAAAGCCATACTCTTTGAATTGCCCAAAAAATCGGAATTTGAGTGGACAACCCTGATTCTTAGTTCTTGGGTCATAAGATCAGCACGAGTAGAAATTTCTGCGCCAAACTTTCACAAGTAGCCAGTTGTCATGTTACTTTCTTCTAAAAATTTGAGGCCGTTCGACAAAGAACTAACCGAGAGCAAAACCTTTGAGTGAAGGTGGAAAAAGCGATGGGATATCTTTCATGATCTCAGGGTGTCCCAAAAATGATAACATTTGTTTTTGCTGCCATTTCCGCAAACTTCTAAAAAATTGACTGAAATTTGAAACATTTTCGTTGTTATTTCCGTAATTGCTTGCTAAATTACCTGAAATTTGCAGAAACTGTTCAAAACTGTGGGCTATTTAATGTGTTAAATTTTCAGGCATTGAGAATGACATGTTGAGAAAATAAGGATTTACGATAATGATCTGTTTTTTCTGTTCTGCAGATGTTCTATTTTCTCAGGACTGTGTCAATCTCCATACATGAAATTTTGACAAAACAAAATACCCCACACAGTTTTGAAATTGAAATTAAACAAATTTCACATATTCGTGCATTTCTCAGGATTGGGTAAAGCCTGGACCACCAAACTTTAACACACAAAATCTCGCCTATTTTGGCACCTAAATTTCAAATTTCAGCCAATTTGGTCAAAATTTGCGGAAATGGCAGCAAACAGAAATGTCACAGTTAAGGGACAGCTGTATAACTAACTTTGTATGCGCGTTGGTTTGTGTTCCTCCAGGTATCTACTGGGTTTTGTGCCCAACTAGTTATGCAAATGGTATGGTATCCGGTATTATTTGGTATTTTTTAGATAGGGTAGGATTATTTGGTATTTTTTATACCATTTGCATCCCTATGCCTAGGGACCGGCAACGGCGGCCAATTTTGCGCCGCTCCGCGTGCCTAATTTTCTTCGCACGTTTTCACCACACTGGTGTCGCGGGGATCAAAATCATGTTTTTATAAAAAATGCGGCTGGAAAAGCGCGTTCTTCTTTATGGTTTTTTGTTTTGATTATTTTAACATAACTATTCACCCAAATCACCTTGCTATACGCTAAGCTGCGGTTGTTTTCAGCTAAAATAAGCGGAAAAACAGCGTCAGTGTAAAAAAAAGTTTATTATCTCAAAAGGTGGCCCGACGGTATTAAAGAGGCATTGATCATCTTTCGTTTGAGCCATTTTTTTTCGGCATCGATGCAGCCAAAGATCCCGGAAATCAGATTGAAATTTTACATGGTTAAGCATAGGCAGAATCGGTATATTTTCAGAAAACGAAAGTTTGCTCTTAAACAAAGAACAAATAAAAAAGGTGCGCCCGCTTAAATTTTAGTTTAGGTGTTGCTCTTACTAAAATCACTCAGATTTGGCGTCCTAGGTTCGTAAAAGATCCCGGAAATTGGGTTAAAGTTGATGAGGTCGTTAAAATTAGAGGGTATCGAATACGAACGTATTGGGGATCCTGAGCAGCCCAAAGCCAATGGTTTATATTTTGCTTCTTGACAATCCTTTGGTAGTTTTGCGTCACTGCTAATCAATATAAGGTGAATCCTGCTCAGGCTTAACGTGTGTAATCAATAAATATGGTACAAAAGCGGAAAAACCTGTAATCGCTTATTAGAGTTAACTTCATATAATTCGTTTTCATTTATATGTCAGTGGAATTCCTTCAAATTTTCAGCGTTTATTCATAAGTGTTAAAGATATTTTTTGCCCAAATTTGAGCTGCATATTCCAACGCAAACAGGCACGGAAGGTAATCCAGTAACGAACGAAAGTCGGATAGGGTTAGGTGTAGCTGGGGGGGGGGAATCAGGGAAGGTCAGAAATGGACTAGATATTAATTAATTAACTTTCTTATGACTATACAACTCCGGAACGTGCGCTATACTGATGCATGCCACTAGGGGTATTTTTACATTTGGAAAACAAGCCCTCAGGAGCGTGTCTTGTACTGATGCATACCCCTAGGCAGACATGGGCAAAGGGGGGCTGAGGGGGGGTTGGCCCCCCATCAGGCTCTGATCTACCCCCCATCAGCCGGCCGCTACCCCCCATCAGGAATTTTTGGGTGGAATTTTGTATAGAAAATTATGATAAAAATATGCCTGGAATAGGCGTAAATGAGCTCAGAATAGCTAATTTTAACTTATTTTAATGAAAAATAAGCCAAAAAACCCTGATTTTCGCCAAAAATCGGACTTTTTGGCTTACCACCCCCTCAGCCCCCCATCAGGCGCTCCTACCCCCACCAGCCCCCCCTCAGGAATTGAAAATTCTACCCCCCCCATCAGCCGAAATGCTAGCCCATGTCTGCCCCTAGGGCATACATGGGCCGGGGGGCAGACATGGGCAAAGGGGGGGCTGAGGGGGGTTAGCCCCCTCCGGCTCTGACCTACCCCCCCCCCTCAGCCGGCCGCTACCCCCCCTCAGGCTCTGACCTACCCCCCCCCCTCAGCCGCCCGCTACCCCCCCCCCTCAGGAATTTTTTGGAAGAATTTTGTATAGAAAATTATGATAAAAATATGCCTGGATTAGGTGTAAATGACTTCAGAATAGCTTATTTTAACGTATTTTAATGAAAAATCAGCCAAAAAACCTTGATTTTAGCCAAAAATCGGACTTTTTGGCTTACCACCCCCTCATCCCCCCCCCTCAGGCGCTCCTGCCACCCCTCAGGAATTGGAAATTCTACCCCCCCCCTCAGCCGAAATGCTAGCCCATGTCTGCCGGGGGGTAAGGGGGTATACCCCTCGGCCGGCCATACCCCTCCCTCCCCCACCCACCCCCCTCCCGGAGGGAGGAAATTTTCGCTTATTTAAGGCAAAATAGGCATTTTTTTGTCTTTTTTCGGGGGGGACCCCCCACCCAAGGTTTCCAACCCCCCTACCCCCTCCGGATTTTTCCGGCCCATGTATGTCTAGGGGTATTTTTATATTTGGAAAACAAGCCCTCAGGAGCGTGCCCTGTACTGATGCGTGTCTAGGGTATTTTTATATTTGGAAAACAGGCCCTCCGGGAGCGTGCCCAATACCGATGCATCCCCTAGAGCAGACATGGGCAAAGGGGGGCTGAGGGGGGTTGACCCCCATCAGGCTCTGATCTACCCCCCATCAGCTGGCCGCTACCCCCCATCAGGAATTTTTGGGAAGAATTTTGTATAGAAAATTATGATAAAAATATGCCTGGAATAGGCGTAAAAGAGCTCAGAATAGCTAATTTTAGCTTATTTTAATGAAAAATATGCCAAAAAAAACCCTGATTTTCGCCAAAAATCGGACTTTTCGGCTTACCACCCCCTCAGCCCCCCATCAGGCGCTCCTACCCCCCATCAGCCCCCCATCAGGAATTGAAAATTCTACCCCCCATCAGCCGAAATGCTAGCCCATGTCTGCCCTAGAGGTATTTATATGTTTTTAAAACAGGCCCTCCAGAGCGTGCCTATACTGATGCGTCCCTCCAGGGGTATTTTTATATTTGGAAAACAGGAATACATGGGCCGGAAAAATCCGGAGGGGGTATGGGGGGTCCAAAAAAGGCCAAAAAACGCCTATTTTGCCCTAAATAAGCGAAAATTTTCTCCGTCTGGGAGGGGGTGTGGAGGGGGTATGGCCGGCCGAGGGGGGTATTGGCCGGCGAGGGGAATACCCCCACACCCCCGGCCCATGTATGAAAACAGGCCCTCCGGAGCCTGCCTATACTGATGCGCCTCTAGGGGTACTTATATATTTGGCAAAACAGGCCCCCGGGGCTTGCCCTATGTTGATGTAGTGATCATTAGACTCGCCAGGCGAAGGGCTTTCAAATGATATACAACACGACCATTTTGGGCGATTTTGAAATGTTTTCAAAAATAATCGATAATCGATATTTATCGATAAATCATGTTAATTTATAATTAATTATGATTAAGATGCAATTTCTGAGAGAATCGACTTTTGCTCCCCAAATTGGTCTGGGTCATCTCGCGGATTTCAATAATTCCTGCATATCTTGGTGACAGATGATGAAAAACCGCGATGCACCAAGTTTGAGCTCGATCGGCCCAGTGGGTCCCCCGGGGGGTCCCGCCAAAGTACCCCTTGTCGAGCGAAAATTCTCGATTTCGAGCTCTTACTTAAAAACCTCATAGCTTGGTCATATTTTGTCTGACAATGAAGATTCATACACCAATCGATTCAGCGGAACGTGTAGATTCTAAAACTGGTATCTAGAATGCGTTTTGACACTCCGTACCGCCGTTTTGGGCGAAAAACGCGGTTTGACATTAAATTTTTGCCTGACCTGCAATAACGTTTAGCCTAATTTGACTACATTATAGTGGCGAGCCAAAGCTGGATTTTTTATATATCATAGGCAACTGAATTGTCAACATACACACAAAAAATCACCAGAATGCTAGGGGGCCGTTCCTTCGAAATTGGCCCTGGTAGGCAGGGGCAAAAAATTTTTTTTCTTGTATTTGCATGAAACTTCTTGTGTAGGGTAAATTTATGCTGCTGATTTCGAATTTAACATTTATTTCGGCAAAATCCGACGTTTTCCTACTGAATTTCCTGGTTTTAAAGCTGATCTGCTCAGTATGTACATGTTGTACTGTTTAGTTATGCAGCCATAAATTTCTAAACTATATGTACAGTATATAAGTAAGTAACAAAGGAGCCTGACTCCACCAACTACATACAAGCATGTGTGTAGCCAAAATCAAAACGGTGATCATGATCCGACCATGGGATAAGAATGTCTGAAGTCGCATTATAGCGAAAATCGGTTATATCCCCGACCCGACTGACTGCGTTACATGTTTTAGTGTAGCCTACTAGGGCTAGGCCACCTATAGGCCATTCACAATCCACTCGGTTTCTGCTTTGTTAAAAAGTTTTCGATTCTCTTAGATCCGTTCGTTTCTAGCTACCGTACTCGACATAGTCTTTGGTTTTTCAACACGAAAACATCTATCTATATACTACGGTAGCCAATTTTCAGAGAAGGAATGGAAGTGGCGTAGCGGCGGCGCTGCTGTTTTTCGCTAAAGAGTGGAAATTGTGGGACACTATCCCCGCACATTAGCGAAAACCTAACTGATTAAGCTGAGGCTAAGATAGATCCTAAAAGTACGTTTAAGTTCATCCTAAGCCTAATCCCCAATCAATGTCGAAGCTTAACACTTGATCACAGTGCTGAACAGAAGCTGGTACTTCCAAATCGGTGGGGGGTAGTGTCGATGTATCAAAATCGGAGCATCAGTGCGCCATGCATAAGTGAAATGCACGCTGCTTCCCTCGCAATTCTGTAGCGAAACCTAGCTTAGTCTGTACAGGGTATAGCATGTGTGCATATATTTGTCATTGCCGCTTCAGTGTTTTAAATAGCTATCAGAGTCAGCGTATCTTAGCTGTTTTTGCTGTGAGTAGTTTAACGGCCAGCCAGGCGCAAGCAGATAAACAGGCCGAGTGACTGCGTTCTTGCTATTCTAAACTCTGTTCTGTAGGCTGGCATTCTCCTCCTTATTCATTCACACTATTAGTATGAGATTGAACCTTTTTTTGGCGTAATTGTGGTCTGGTCTGAACAAATTGGTCTTGTTCTACAGGGTGTCCCAAAAAAAATGACAACATTTCTCTTTGCTGCCATTTTCGCAATTTTTAACCAAATTGTCTGAAATTTGAAACATAAGTGCCAAAAATGTGGGAATTTTATGTGTTAAAATTTGGTGCATCAGGATTGACCCAGTCCTGAGAAATTCAACAATATATAAAATTGAGAAATTTCAATTAAATGTAGAAACAGATCAAAAATGGAAACTTTTCTTTTTGCTGTATCTTCTTTAATTTAGGTCGGAATTGGATGAAATTTTGATTATATGCGCAGAATAACGGGTTGATTTGTAGATCAAAAGTTGGCGCACGAACCCAGCCCAGCTCTTGACAAAAAATCCCGATCACAATACAACGACAACATTGATTTTCGCGCCCCTTAGCTGAAATGAAGCTCCTGTAAGCGTAATTCAGTCTGTCACCCCAAACATGCTAAGAAATGTTTATGATGCTTATGGGAAACGGTTGCAGCAGTGTATTAACTCAAACGGAGGTCATCTGGATGGTGTTCTTATTCCTTAGTTCTCAGAGTTTGCACGTTCTTCATTTTGCTGCAGTAAAAACTCTGATTTTCTTTAGTTTCCAAGTACTAGCGATATGGACTGATTAATGCAAGAACTTTTGACCTACAAAATATCAGCGCATATATTCAAAATTTCATCCAATTCCGACATAAATTAAAGAAGATACAGCAAAAAGAAAAGTTTCCATTTTTGATGCTGTTTCTACATTTAATTGAAATTTCGCCATTTTATATATTGTTGAATTTCTCAGGACTGGGTCATTCCTGATGCACCAAACTTTAACACATAAAATTCCCACTTTTTTGGCACTTATGTTTCAAATTTCAGACAATTTGGTCAAAATTTGCGAAAATGGCAGCAAAAAGAAATGTTGTCATTTTTTTTGGGACACCCTGTATCATTTTGCGCAAGATAATGACTCGACAAGCAATCCAGGTACTTCTTACATACAATACGAATTTTTCTGTTAGCTATATTTGCCTATTTTTAGCTAGAATTGCTGCTAATTGTTTGTTGCTTTGGGGCTGTTGTAAGCCAAGCAAGGAATGAAATAAAAATTGATAATGAGCTTATGGACTCCCTGTTTGAAATATACGGTATCTGCCTCTACCACAAATATTCCCGTTCGAAACAGCAGAGAGACAAGTGTGTCACAGATCAACTGGAAAAGGTGGTCAATCAAACGCAGCCAATTGTGTTCCTAAAACCCGATCCGCAAAGAACAAATATCTGCTGGAAGAACATAACTGTTGAGCACACAGAGGCAATCTTTGAGTTGTATGGAATCTGCCTTTACTCTTCAAAATTGCAGTCATCAGATGCACAGAAAAACATGTGTGTAGTGAAACGTCTTGTTAGTTTGGATGACTACTCTGTGATAGAGTGGTCATACAATTGCTGGCAAAACGCCACTGAAAGTAATCACTGCTCCTACTACCACTATGTGCATCAAACGTTGCTTATACGCCTTGCTGAGCACCTGATAAGCGTTGAAAGCAGTCTCAATTTCGACCAGAAGTTCACGGATATGGTAAAAAGTACTTGTTTCCAGCCAGTCTACTTAGTTATTAAGAAATTTCACCCAAATGAGCAATATGGTCATAATTTGCTTGTATCAGTTCTGAAGATGCCAGCTGAGGCAAAACAGCTCTGCAGCAAAATTGGTTGTGCATGTCCAGTCGAATCCAGTTTGCCAGGAAATCTGAAAATGGCTGGCAGCTCAAGCAAGCAGAAGAGCAGCGAACAGTCCCAAGGTCGGCAAAAAAATTCTGGTAAAGGTAACGCCGAAAGACCGAGAGGTGCCGAGAAGGAGCCTGGGAAAGCAAGTTCTGGAGGTAGTGGAGGAGGTAGTGGAGAAACGGAAGTAACGAAAAGCTTAGCAGAATCCACACAGTCATCAACTCAATGTCATTTTTCACGTCGTGAACAAGGTCATTTTGAAGAGTGCAAAAAGAAGATGACATATCTACTCCGCTAAAATTCTTTGAATGGCAACTACTGTACGTATATTTGGAAATAATTTTTTGAAAAGAAGAAGAAAGTGGAGTGGGGTGCATAGAAAATAATCAAGTTAGGGGCCGTCCATAAACTATGATGTTCAAAAATTCAGAATTTTGCACCCCCACCCCCCTCCGGACTTCGCGGACGCGTTTCCGCGATTTAGTTGCAGCACATGGTTGCTCAGCTGACTACGGCCGAGCCTGGCGCCGAGTGGAGCATTCTTGGTGTTATTTCTTCGCACTAGCTAGAAGCTGTCTTAGGTTACGATCTTACTATTTGTGTCAATCCTGGGATTTAACCACACAAAACCAGGAAATTCAGTAGGAAAACGTCGGATTTTGCCGAAATAAATGTTAAATTCGAAATCAGCAGCATAAATTTACCCTACACAAGAAGTTTCATGCAAATACAAGAAAAAAAATTTTTTGCCCCTGCCTATCAGGGCCAATTTAGAAGGAACGGCCCCCTAGCATTTTGGTGATTTTTTGTGTGTATGTTGGCAATTCAGTTGCCTATGATATATAAAAAAATCCAGCTTTGGCTCGCCACTATAATGTAGTCAAATTAGGCTAAACGTTATCGCAGGTCAGGCAAAAATTTAGTGTCAAACCGCGTTTTTCGCCCAAAACGGCGGTACGGAGTGTCAAAACCGCATTCTAGATACCAGTTTTAGAATCTACACGTTCCGCTGAATCCATTGGTGTATGAATCTTCATTGTCAGACAAAATATGACCAAGCTATGAGGTTTTTAAGCAAGAGCTCGAAATCGGGAATTTTCGCTCGACAAGGGGTACTTTGGCGGGACCCTCCGGGGGACCCACTGGGCCGATCGAGCTCAAACTTGGTGCATCGCGGTTTTTCATCATCTGTCACCAAGATATGCAGGAATTGTTGAAATCCGTGAGATGACCCAGACCAATTTGGGGAGGCTCCCTTATGAGAAAGTCGATTCTCTCAGAAATAGCATCTTAAAAACATTAATTTTTGTTTGGGATCGGTTCCTGATTCCCCCGCGCTACACCTGATCCGGAATTTCTCACCAAAGTACAAATCGGAGGAAGTAGGAGGGCCAATCCGGGGGGGTCTGGAATATTTCGGGTGGGGGCCAGACCACCTGTTACATGTATTGTAGCAGCTCATCGTTGTCTGAAACTGTAAGTGTAGTGTCTGAAACTGTAAAAGAATTGTGCCAGAAACATCGGAGAGGGAGAGTGGAAAAGATCGTTTTGATGGGGGGTGCTCCCCTATCGGGGGTTTGGCCCAAGTCGGTGGGATGGGAGCAGAACCCCAGCCCCGCTGTTACATACATACATACAAATGTACCTGGAAAACACAGGAATACCAGTTCACACTCTACTATTTAGTTCTAGTTCGAGCTACCAAGGTGTTTGTTCGGTATATAAAGGTGGTAGACGCAGTCCTACAGTCTTGGTATATAAAAATGTAAAAGAAAAAAAGAAAATCGCATTGCGATTAGAATGACACCGGTCCCATCAAAATCAGCGCAGGGGTTTACGAGTGACAGTCTGATAAAGTACATCGGTCATATCGGTATGCACGAAGCGGTCAACTTTCTAGGAAGAAAAGGTGGCACGCTGGGTGACGCAGTTAAACGGTCATAACTCGCTTATTATCCAACCAATTCCGTTCCGGTTTGTTTTGTTAGACTGCATAAAGTGTGCTCTTTTCAATTCTGAAGCCCAATTTCGCCTAGGAGCATTTTGAATTTTCGCGTGCCGGTCCCTACTATGCCCATACCAATATTGATTGCCTTTATACAAACCAATAGACAGACTCACGATTTGCGGCGCTTCTCTTCGCCTCTGTCACGCGGAGACCTGGAGCGGCGGTGTCTGTCCCTGTCTTTGCTACGAGAGCGACGTCTCTTTTCCCGGTCCTCATCTTTGGAGCGCCTGTCTCTGTCCCTTTCCCTGTCTCCTCGCTCGTGTTTCGAGGCAGAAGAGCTGGTGGTTGTTGTTGCAGTGGCTGTCGTGGTTTCTTCCTGAGCTCGCGATTCGGCCTCGTCGCCGTAGGCGGCGAATTGGCTCTGATAGGACGCCATCTGGTCCTCTGCTTTCACGGCCATTTTTGGTTCTCTCTCCACTCACCTCGCTAAAGCTGACGCCAGACCTAGCTTAGTAGTCTATTTCTCAAATTATATTCAAATAATATTTTCTCCAATTTTAGCCTTTAATATTATTTAGTTTCGTGTGGTGTGCGTGCGTGTGTCATAGCTATCTCGATCAAAGGTCACCCAAGGAGTAGGTGTGCTGTACCAATGTGGTCAAAATGGAATTTTAGCTTGTTTGTTTTCGCTTCCGCAATGCTGCAGTGCAGAGTGGGACAAAGTACGTATTCTAAATTGGTTGTACGCATGAAACAAACGGTCTGGACCTGGAACTCGCTTGAGCTTGGCTTGCTTCTTGAACTTTAACAGCTTCACAAACAGTAAGAAATAGTGTTCCCTCGGACCATATCAAAATTCGACGATATTAGATATCGATATCGATATTTTCAGCTCAATATCGATCGATATCGATATTTATAGTATGCAAGAAAATATGAAAATTTGAAAGAGCAAACTCCTCTCGCTGCTTATCAGATCAGTCAAGCACTTATGCAATCAGCGATATGATATCAATTAAGTAGAGAATCGCAGAAAAGGTAGTGGCCCTTCAATGAAAAGGCACACCCATCAAGCCGATGCCCCACCCTTATTAGGCATAAATGAGGTCAGGCAGAATAGCGTATTTTAACTTATTTCAATAACAAATCGGCCAAAAAACTTTGATTTTAGCAAAAAAAAGGACTTTTTTTGCTTTACCATCCTTTCAACCACCCATCATCCGGTGGTACCCCTCAGGATTTGAAAATTTACCACCAATCAGCCGAAATCAAGTGCTAGCCTATGTCTGATTTTGCCCTCCTGCTTCAAGTGTGCGGAATGAACAGCTCTTCAGTGTTGCTGAAGACATTTGAGAACC
>JASANB010000151.1:0-61660 GCA_030248155.1 Sabatieria punctata | reverse complement strand
TCGCCTCGTTGGGCATCGGCCCAACCAGACAGACAACTTCAAAATTTTACACCCCCGTTAGCATAATCCTGGGTACGCCACTGCTTGAACAGTGCTTTTGCAGTGATAGTAGCGGAAGCCAACGTGAAGGCGCGCGACAAGCGAAGGGATTATTCCGCTGAAGCTGCTTCAGCTGCTAACCGCCTACTGCTGAAGCGTGACCACTCGTTCAAACCAAGCAACGACCGTTTACACAGGATGCCTGGGAGTTTCGGAAGACACCGGCAGGTCCATGTGCCCGCCGAAATGACTGCAAGATTCAGTTGGCAAACCTGTCGCATCACCGCTTCGAGTTGTTGTCGAGACTGTGCTAAGAAAGACAAACGTTTACAGCATGAAAAAGTACAACAGCTACACAACTTTCGTACAGTACAGTTACGATTGGAAAGAAGTGACACTGCAACGCACTTCACACCGCCTAGACACTGCTACTACCACGAGTGACTGTTGTAACACGTTTAGGCCTGCTGAAAACTTTTCCATGTCGACATCAATCTGATCGTTAGCAATGCGAAAAAGATACTGTAGATCAATGACTAATCTTCTATCATTAAGTGTTTTCTATACCCAACATGTCTAGCCTATCCATATACCGACCACGGTAATCAGCCATGTCTCGTACCAGTGTGAAATTTCGTTGTACTTCTTCAATAATAGAAGAAAACCTGTACCTGTACAATGTTAGGCTTAGGCTTACCAATTCCATTCCGATTTCGTACAATAGGCATATGGTAGTGGTACCATATACACTATGGTACTGTAATATGGCACCATATATGGCACCCACACGTTCGGGGATTATGGTACCATATGGTGTGTAGTACCAATCAGACGACGGTCGGTTTTCAGCTGCAAGAACTTACACATAAGAATGAGAGCCAAGAATGAATAGAACATGCTGTAGCCGTTGCGATTGATAGTTTGCTGCACTCATTCACTCTAATAAAAGTGGGCAATCAAGCGCTATTATTCTGATGACGTTATAACCCTTTGGGGATTACCATACTCCAATCGGAATAGTTTCCGCTGCGGTTCGCTTTTCGGGCATCAAAGTGAGAGAAAGGCAAGAGCCCAGTTCTTCGCACGAGAAGTTGCCGTGCGGCAGGTGTTCAAACTGGAGCATCTCCCACTTCGGTGTGCTGCCGAAAATTGATAAATATTTGTTTATTGTCGTGCTATATCTCCTTCCAACATACCGGTTTTTGACGAACAGTCTGGAATAGAGACGAATAGTGAAAAAACGAGCAAAAATTTCGTTCAAATTGCACGTCGAAATTAATGACTGCAGCAGACTAGCTAAAACCAGCAGCTGAAGAAAGACGGGCATGCTGGAAGGGGATGTAAAGGGCGAGATATCCGACAAAAAGCAAGAGTGCCTCACTATTCATCGACGACCCAAGCTCCTCCAGCTCCGCCCATGCATGCGCTTGAATCGATCACTCAGTGGAAATTATTGAAAAACTCAACTTGCAGGTAAGAAATCTGGACCCATCCTGTCTTCCGCATTGTCGAGTTTGATCGCTCTGGCCTAAGCGGATAAATCTGTCTTCTTTGCAGTACAAAAGTAAGGTTTTTTCCCATAAATACGCCTAGGCGCTTCTTCGTCTTAGGTTTTTGGCCCTCCATATTGAAACGAAAATAAGCCGATGAGTTTATTCATGGTAAAAAATCTCATTTTGTCATCTTTTTCAGTCAAATGCAATAGAACAGAGGGAAATGCAATCATTCCAGGTTGTTTCTCAATAATTGGTATGTCAAAAGTTCGACATTTCAATCACAGTACCTTGTTTTACGTAGAGTTTTGCTTGTTTTTCACACATTCTGCATGTCAAAACCGCCAATTTTAGTCCTCTAGACGCACAAACGTTGAAACCAATAATATGCCCATGGACTTAGTTATGGAAAGGTAAACCTAGTCATATTTTCGGGAAACCCGGTAGCTTTTACAGATGCAGCTTTTAAACGCAAATATGGCTGGCATCAAAAGCTGTCCCGTCATCATGTCTGTTACCAAAAACATTCTTTGTACATACACGTATAAGCTATAATAAACAGCTTTTATTCCTCAGTCTTGTCATAAAGTTCCATCTTTATCAGATCGGCTCGTTGCGATCTTGCAGCTTCCTAATCAGACCGCCTCCCAGCAGGTAGAGATTGGGAATTCTGTGCGCGCTGGCATACGGTCGCTTCATCCTATTAAACGATTGCCCCGTTGACGCAGCCCCGGCGAACTTTTCATAATACGGCGCCCTCCCCATTCTTACTATCTCCTCTGCACCGACTGAAATGGAATAGAGCACAGTCAGACACTTAACGCCGTTTATGGCACTGGCACCATGGTATATATAGGTATGTAAAGGTTGTACAGGCTGCCAAATTGCGAGGGAAGCGTCGTGCATTTCACTTTATGCATGACGCGTTGATTATCCGATTTAGATACAGTGACACTATCCCTCACTTATTTGGAACCGAGAGCTTCTATTCAGCACTACCTCGTGATCAGGTTTTAGGCTTCTACATAGGTTCGGGATGAATTAACCTTAGGATGAAGTTAGACTTACTTTTAGATTCGATCATAGTCTTGAGTTAATATGGTAGATTTCCGCTATATGGGGGTAGTGTCCCACAATTGCCGATCTGCAAAATTGCTACCGGAGATTTCCGCTTATAAGACCACCATAGTTAGAAGACCATGGTCTTTAAATAGGTTTTTGCTTCCAGTTATAAGACCATGGTCTTCTAATAGGTGGTCAGAAAACTGGGTTCATCGACACCCATTTTCCAGTTAAAAGACCATGGTCTTAGTTAAATTGGCCAATTTTAACACGCAAGTAAATGTTTTTTAAAGTGAACAAAAGCTGTCTATTGTTAGAAAACAAGGGCAGAAGTACATTCTAATGTAAAACATGATATTCTGGTTTTTGTTTTCGACACAATACTGCTATGCTTCAACACTATTTCCTTGAAAAATTTCAAGGAAAGTCTTGCAAATTAACCTTAAAATGGTCAGGAATTCAAGGAACAACCATCTACGTCAAGATCAATTTAATGTTTGGCCAAAAATCCGCTTTTTGCAGGTGAAATAACATTTTCCAGTTATAAGACCATGGTCTTCAAAAAGGGCGCCAAAAATGACCCTAAATTTGGGCATTTTCCGGTTATAAGACCAGGTCTTGTAAGTGGAAAACTCCGGTACCGTAGTATCTCATGTTTTCGTGTTGAAAACCCAAGACTATGTCAAGTACGCTAGCAAAACAACCGGATCTAAGAAAATCGAAAAATTTTGCGCAAAACAAAAAGCAAGTGGATACTGGATGGCCTTTAAGTCAATATCGGGCCAGATTGCATTTTAATTGCCTTCAGAGTGCGGTTGAGTGAGAGGGATAATAGTAATTTAGTGGGGCTTTGATTACAAAATTACAATTACTACAGTACTTACAGTACAGTATGGCCTACCGGACAAAACTGCCGAAACCAGAATTGCTGTCAACGGTAGAAGGTACATGTTTTCAATCGGCGGGACTTTCGCTCAAATGGACTAAAAGGCTGCAAATTAGCTAACTGATTGATGCGTGCGTGAATCTATAGATCTGATTAAGATTTTATTAGATTGCACAAAGCATATTACGCATTAACTAGTTCAGTTAACAATTACTTTGAACTCAGCTTGCCTAAACAGTTGCTGGTAATAATGCTTCAACATAGAACAGTAAAATGTACAGTGCAGATTAAACACAATACAGTAATGCAATGCACTACAGAATGAATAGGAAAAATGATCTGCAACACTGTAACATATACTGCCGTAACACATCGATATGAAAATAGACCACGAACGATCACCATCGATCGGCACATAATAGGTATATTTTGCTCTTAAGAAATGGATTCCAAACAGGAGATGCATACTCCAATTTTCCTGGAATTTAAATGCAATTTGTGGATTGGAGGTGACAGAGTTACAAAAAAGATCAACAGAAGACAGCACCACTAAATCATCATGCATCAATATCTGTACCTCTAATAACATATTTTTGCATGTAATTACAAGAGCCCATATGGATTCTAATGTTATTCTCTGAGGATTGTTGGAAGGGTAATTTTGCTTAACTGAGTTACACTTCTTTAGGGGGTTTAAAGTGTGCAAAGTTATGTCCCACTCTTAGGAAGCGCCATATACAATTTACAGTCAGCAGCAAACATTTTTATTTCTACAATTTACAGTCATCTTATTTACTTACGGTTTGCAGGCAGATGAATTGAGATTATTAAGTTAGGAAGACAAAGGATAGCGATCTTGAAAGGTTTAACGGTCGGTCGGCCGGATGATTAATAAAAACATCACCAGCGTTTTGCTGAGAACATGTTTTACCCATTCTTTCTTCTCTGCCTGATCAGTAAGTTAACTTATATGGAAAAACTTTATATTGTCACGGGACGGGGTCAGTTTGCCCCTGACCGAGAAAACGAGGCTCAAATTTGGTCACCAAAATTACCGTTAAATTCTGGTAAACACATCTATTTTTAGCCGTCTTCGTGTTTTGTGTTAAAATAGCAGTTTTTATTTTTTACGGAGATTCCAGTTTACCGATTTTCAGCCACGTGCCACCTTGAAATTTTGGTTGATGTAGAGAATGGGAAAGAGTTGCAAAAACTCTCTTGTAGGTGCTGCAACAGCAGCTGAGGAAGGTGAAAGACAGCCTAAGGGAGGTTATGAAGGAGCAGCCTCTGCCGCCTATCGTCTCATGACAAAGCGCTACGATCCTCACGTAAAAAGCCCAAAACGCCGGCTGTTAGTAGTGCCGGGCGGTTTTGGAAGATTTCTGCAGGTTGAAGTCCCGGCTGAAGTGATTTGGTGAAAATGATAGAGTGCGATTACTTTTGAGTTAAAATAAATAAAAAACGCCGCCAAGAGCAACTCGAATTCATATCTCCAATCAGTTCCAGTTGAACTTTGGCTTGTTGTTTAGTTTAGTTTGGTCTTTTGAAAACCCGTCCGGATCATGTTTCAATTTTGTTTACGCCGAAAGTAGTTGTTCGTGTCTGTCAATCAATAGACTGTAAGCCTCAGCTGATTTCATTTTCTGCCACGTAAGCAAACCACCATTCAGCGTTCTCAGACCTACGAATTTCTCAGTTCAAACGTACAAAATCAACAAAACGAGAAATTATGTGGGGAAGATTTATTAGAACGCGCTATTTATTTACAACATCCATCAGTCATGGTGGTTCTCAGTGTGACGACTGTCTCAAAGCCAGATTTGATTTCCTGAATACTACTAATCATGCAAAGTTAAAAAAATGTCTGCATATTTGTCAAGGCTTTCTCAAGTTCTACATACATATGTCAGGTCGGAATTTGATGATTTTTATGAATCATCTCTCATCTTCCAGTCCCAGCGTTGCATGCATGCAAGTTTCAATGTTTTAATTTTTGGGCAGTTGTTTGTGCTGAAAACGTCGAAAGGGGAGGGGTGCGGAACGCAAAAAGTTCAACTTTTTGAACACCGTTCTTTGTCGGAGGGACGTCTTGTTCTAGGTCGAAGAAAAGCCGATAATGCAGCAATGATATTAATAACGATTAAGATTGACACCTGTCTGTGGTCTGCTGATCTAGTCCCAAGTGTGTTCATTAGAGTTCTAGACAGTCTACTGTGCACGTATGTACAGAGACGAGTTTTTGATTGCAGTGTTGTGCTGGTTGAATTTAGTTAGTTAGTTATTTACTGAGTAAAAACATAGTTAGTTAGTTACTAACTTTTACTAACTAAACTCAGATTTCGCTTTAACTAAACTCAACTCTAACTAAACTCATTTTCAAGGAATACTAAGTAAAAAATCAGTACTTATGAGTTTTGTAACACTCAGTTTAGTTAGTTATAGTGTTACAGGATAGGCGCTTCGGTTCGGCCATAGTATCTATCTAATTTGGAATTTGAAATTCTCAAAAAATTCGGTGGTCTCATTCAGGCTCTTTTCAATAGAATGTGTCTCACAAAGTCGGAATGAGGGTTGCATGCATTAATGACCATATTTCAAACACTTTATTTTAACTAAACTTATAAAGTAACTCGTTAATTTTTTACCAACTTATAAAACTCAGAAGAACGAATTTAGTTACTAACTTTTATTTACTAAATAGAAATTTGAAAAATTTTAACTAACTTTCACTAACTAAATTCAGAAAATTTTCGTTCGGCACAATGCTGACTCACAGTGATAGCGAACGATTTCTTGTTTGGACTCGAAGTGGATGGACCAATTGGTTATTTGTTTTGACAGTATATGGTATACGGTACTTTGCTTTATATACTATCGGTTAAACTTAAAATGATGCAATTATAAGCTTTAGAACCATTTCTATCTATCTACAATGGATTCGAGTACATTAACTGGATGGAATCAGCTAGAATCTTCATGTTGATCGAACTGCTGGCCATTCCATTATGTTTATCCATACCAGTATACATTCTCTTTCTCTATATCATAATTGGCCACCGAAAACATGAGGACTTCAATTCATCTTTCTTCACTTTGTGCGTTTTCGCGGCGCTACCAGACTTTGTCAGCTTGTTAAACTCCTGGATTTTGCTAAAGTCCCCGATTCTTGGGCTGGTTTCGTACAGACGAGATGGTTAGAAGGTGGCCTGACCTAATGACAGCTGTCTTTATCCTCCTAGCTTATGAGTCAATGATCACGCAACACATCTGCTCAGCTGAGATAGCGCTAAATCGAATGACCGCTATTTGCTAAGATGCACTTCACAATCAGGTACTAAATTAACAGCACCACAGGAATCTAGCGTAAGTCCGGTAATTATTGGAAGTTTTCCTGAAAATCAAGTGAACTACCGTAACAAGCGACCGTAAAATACACAAATTGACGGCCTTTTCAAAAAGTTGTCGAAAATTTCGTACTCGGACAGTACCGCTCCACACCGCAATTACCGATTTCAACTTACGCTTTTAGACTCAGGTTTAGGAATCAGGCTTTATTTTAATTGTCATTGTCAACCGAGATCGGGCGGCCATCAGGCAGACATGTATAGTGGGGGGTCGGCGGAATCGGGCCGATATGGTGTGCGTTGGACATCCCTATGGCCCCCAAAGTAAAACCCTAAAACAGTTCCGCCCAACTCCCTCTGGGTACCCAGCACGGCCATCCATGGTTCTCTATGATTAAGGCCATTTTCCATAGTAAAACTCCAAAACACCCCCCACGGAAATGACCTTTTCTCTGGGGGCGAGCAAACTCAGACCCGCTATCAGCGTTCGAAAGCTCACATCGGGCGGGTTTTCAGAATCTGTAATAAAATTTGTGGTGATTTTTGTTGTTTCAAAAAATAATCGATCCCAAAGTATCCAGTAATCACGATTTATGGAGTTTTTAGCAGCCAAATAAAATGGTTTGGCATGAAAATTTGATTAGCATACTAGGTTTTCTGACACGTAAAATTCAATGGAGTGATAAATTTGTGCATAGGACCATGTTATAATTCGATAGCCAGCAATGGCCATCCGTGGTTCTCTCTGATGAGGGCCATTTCCGTAGTAAAACTCCAAAACACCCCTCACGGAAATGAGCGTTTCTCTGGGGGCGAGCAAGCTTCAGACCCGTGCTATGCAGCGTTCCGAAAGCTCACATCATGGGCTTTCAGAATCTGCAATAAAATTTATGGTGATTTTTATTGTTTCAAAAATAATCGATCTAAAATATCGATTTATCACGATTTTATCAGTTTTCAGCACCTCACTAAATCGGCTAAGAAGGAAAATGGGATTACCAAATTGGGGGTTTTCTGCTACGCCAAATTCATTCGCGACATCAATTCACAGCTATGATCACGTGATCAATCGATAATCGATATTTGATCAATGAATATTCCAACTACACAGGCTAATAATGTTAGTGGTTTTTCTTGCATGCCGATTTCAACTATGGTATCGTCCTCAAGCTACCATCGCGTTTTAATTCGATAATCAATATCGATTGATCACATGATCCTATGCACAAATGGATTACGCCATTGAATTTGCCGTGTCAGAAAACCTGAGTATGCTCATCATAGAATTTTCATGCCAAACCATTTTATTAGGCTGCTGAAAACTGATAAAATTGTGATTAATGGATATTTCGCGATCGATTATTTGGAAACAACAAAAAACGCCATAAATTTTATTACAGATTCTGAAAGCCCATGATGTGAGCTTTCGAACGCTGCATAGCACGGGTCTGGGTTTGCTCGCCCTCCAGAGAAACGTTCATTGCCGTGAGGGGTGTTTTGGAGTTTTACTACGGAAAATGGCCCTCATCAAGAGAGAACCATGGATGGCCATTGCTGGCTATCGATTGATCACATGGTCCTGTGCACAAATGGATCACGCCATTGAATTTGCCGTGTCAGAAAACCTAGTATGCTAATCAAATTTTCATGCCAAACCATTTTTATTTGGCTGCTGAAAATGTGATAAAATCGTGATTACTGGATACTTTGGAACGATTATTTTGAAACAACAAAAATCACCACAAGTTTATTACAGATTCTAGCCCATGATGTGAGCTTTCGAACGCTTATAGCACGGGTCTGAGTTTGCTCGCCCCCAGAGAAAAGGTCATTTCCGTCGGGGTGTTTTGAACATTTGTGGTTGCTATAGTTGCATTCTGCTGGGGTGTCTGTAATCGCTCTTGTTCATTGCAAAATGTTTGTTTTGAATTTGAGGTGAAATATCTCTGGCTGGAATTAGCCCATTGCGTGTTATGCTTGGTAGGTTGTCGTATAAACTTTTCTCTCTTTCTCTCTAACAGTGGCAGATCTAACATGTTGCATGTGGTCTTAAAAATAAAATGAATGTAAGACCGTCCGTAAGACCATGGTAGATCTTAATCTTTAGATCTTAAACAGATGTTTCACTAAAATTCGGACTTACATTTTTGCATGCGTTTTTATAAGTGCTATATCCCTTTATGCGGAGGCAAATTCTGGCTGGCTACCTTTTGTATTACACGCCTTGTTACATTCTGTAATAGGCTGGCAACTTGTTATGGTGCATCACAGACACATCGTAATAACAATAAATTTCGTTGTTAATGAAAACCAATATCCCTTGTTATAGTTGTGCGCGCGCCATTTGGAGATTGCTTCAGTGTTGTTGTGCTGTTTGGCTTTTATTTGACAGACTTGTTTAGTGTTTGCGTCCGCTGCCATCCTATACGTACCTTAATTTCAAGATGGCCATAAAAAGGCGGGCCAATTGCTCCAGTCAGGTTATTGATAGAGTAGCTGATGCTTCCATATCTGATGGCAAAAACAGGGATCGGTATTGGAACCAAAAAGACGAGAATAATAAAAATCGTCATCCATTTTCTTGTCCATAGCTAAAAGTATATAGAAATTTTGGGATTTCGAAAAAACCGCGGCTCGGCTAGAGGGATCGGTTGATGTAATAAAACCCTACTTACAGGAGAATGAAACTAAGGTCCACTTCAAAAATATGTAAAGTGGAAGTTTTGATTAGATGTGTGAACGTGGTAGACCTTGTAACTTGTTTTGTTTTCGATTAATTTCGAAAAAGTCGGGGGTTGTAAATCAAATGTTAGAGAAAATCCAGTTGTCAATCATTTTTAAACTACACCAAGGAATCTATCGGAAGCCCTGTTCTTTTTAACGGTTTTCGACGCGAATTTATTGAGTAGATACGGTAGAATGGCAATTTACGGTCCGACCGCAATGCAAGTAAAGGCTAACTGACGCAACGACGACGCCGTCTGATGGATCATACACGACCACTTGCCCCTTGGTAGGGCGGCTGATCTGTTTGACTTAAGCTTAATCATAGGTCTAAAGTTACGCTATGTAGAGCATAAACTGAACTAATGCTTAAAATAAATCCTGATTCTAAACCTGAGTCTGAAAGCGTAAGTTTAATTGTCATTGCCAACCGAGATCGGGCAGACATGTATAGTGGGGGGTCGGCAGAATCGGCCAATATGGTGTGCGTTGGACATCCCTATGGCCCCAAAGTAAAACCCTAAAACAGTTCCGCCCAATTCCCTCTGGGTACCCAGCAATGGCCATCCATGGTTCTCTATGATGAAGGCCATTTTCCATAGTAAAACTCCAAAACACCCCCCACGGAAATGACCTTTTCTCTGGGGGCGAGCAAACTCAGACCCGTGCTATGCAGCGTTCGAAAGCTCACATCATGGGCTTTCAGAATCTGTAATAAAATTTGTGGTGATTTTTGTTGTTTCAAAAATAATCGTTCCCAAAGTATCCAGTAATCACGATTTTATCAGTTTTCAGCAGCCAAATAAAATGGTTTGGCATGAAAATTTGATTAGCATACTAGGTTTTCTGACACGGCAAATTCAATGGCGTGATCCATTTGTGCACAGGACCATGTGATCAATCGATAGCCAGCAATGGCCATCCATGGTTCTCTCTGATGAGGGCCATTTTCCGTAGTAAAACTCCAAAACACCCCTCACGGCAATGAACGTTTCTCTGGAGGGCGAGCAAACCCAGACCCGTGCTATGCAGCGTTCGAAAGCTCACATCATGGGCTTTCAGAATCTGTAATAAAATTTATGGCGTTTTTTGTTGTTTCCAAAATAATCGATCGCGAAATATCCATTAATCACAATTTTATCAGTTTTCAGCAGCCTAATAAAATGGTTTGGCATGAAAATTTGATGAGCATACTAGGTTTTCTGACACGGCAAATTCAATGGCGTAATCCATTTGTGCATAGGATCATGTGATCAATCGATATTGATTATCGAATTAAAACGCGATGGTAGCTTGAGGACGATACCATAGTTGAAATCGGCATGCAAGAAAACCACTAACATTATTAGCCTGTGTAGTTGGAATATTCATTGATCAAATATCGATTATCGATTGATCACGTGATCATAGCTGTAAATTGATGTCGCGAATGAATTTGGCGTAGCAGAAAACCCCCAATTTGGTAATCCCATTTTCCTTCTTAGCTGATTTAGTGAGGTGCTGAAAACTGATAAAATCGTGATAAATCGATATTTCGGGATCGATTATTTTTGAAACAATAAAAATCACCATAAATTTTATTGCAGATTCTGAAAGCCCATGATGTGAGCTTTCGAACGCTGCATAGCACGGGTCTGAGTTTGCTCGCCCCCCAGAGAAACGCTCATTTCCGTGAGGGGTGTTTTGGAGTTTTACTACGGAAAATGGCCCTCATCAGAGAGAACCACGGATGGCCATTGCTGGCTATCGATTGATCACATGGTCCTATGCACAAATGGATCACGCCATTGAATTTGCCGTGTCAGAAAACCTAGTATGCTAATCAAATTTTCATGCCAAACCATTTTATTTGGCTGCTAAAAACTCCATAAATCGTGATTAATGGATACTTCGGGATCGATTATTTTTGAAACAACAAAAATCACCATAAATTTTATTACAGATTCTGAAAGCCCATGATGTGAGCTTTCGAACGCTGCATAGCACGGGTCTGAGTTTGCTCGCCCCCCAGAGAAAAGGTCATTTCCGTGGGGGGTGTTTTGGAGTTTTACTATGGAAAATGGCCTTAATCATAGAGAACCATGGATGGCCATTGCTGGGTACCCAGAGGGAGTTGGGCGGAACTGTTTTAGGGTTTTACTTTGGGGCCATAGGGATGTCCAACGCACACCATATCGGCCGATTCCGCCGACCCCCCACTATACATGTCTGCCTGATGGCCGCCCGATCTCGGTTGACAATGACAATTAAAATAAAGCCTGATTCTAAACCTGAGTCTAAAAGCGTAAGTTGAAATCGGTAATTGCGGTGTGGAGCGGTACTGTCCGAGTACGAAATTTTCGACAACTTTTGAAAAGGCCGTCAATTTGTGTATTTTACGGTCGCTTGTTACGGTAGTTCACTTGATTTTCAGGAAAACTTCCAATAATTACCGGACTTACGCTAGATTCCTGTGGTGCTGTTAATTTAGTACCTGATTGTGAAGTGCATCATAGCAAATAGCGGTCATTCGATTTAGCGCTATCTCAGCTGAGCAGATGTGTTGCGTGATCATTGACTCATAAGCTAGGAGGATAAAGACAGCTGTCATTAGGTCAGGCCACCTTCTAACCATCTCGTCTGTACGAAACCAGCCCAGAATCGGGGACTTTAGCAAAATCCAGGAGTTTAACAAGCTGACAAAGTCTGGTAGCGCCGCGAAAACGCACAAAGTGAAGAAAGATGAATTGAAGTCCTCATGTTTTCGGTGGCCAATTATGATATAGAGAAAGAGAATGTATACTGGTATGGATAAACATAATGGAATGGCTAGCAGTTCGATCAACATGAAGATTCTAGCTGATTCCATCAGTTATGTACTCGAATCCATTGTAGATAGATAGAAATGGTTCTAAAGCTTATAATTGCATCATTTTAAGTTTAACCGATAGTATATAAAGCAAAAGTACCGTATACCATATACTGTCAAAACAAATAACCAATTGGTCCATCCACTTCGAGTCCAAACAAGAAATCATTCGCTATCACTGTAGTCAGCATTGTGCCGAACGAAAATTTTCTGAATTTAGTTAGTGAAAGTTAGTTAAAATTTTTCAAATTTCTATTTAGTAAATAAAAGTTAGTAACTAAATTCGTTCTTCTGAGTTTTATAAGTTGGTAAAAAATTAACGAGTTACTTTATAAGTTTAGTTAAAATAAAGTGTTTGAAATATGGTCATTAATGCATGCAACCCTCATTCCGACTTTGTGAGACACATTCCTATTGAAAAGAGCCTGAATGAGACCACCGAATTTTTTGAGAATTTCAAATTCCAAATTAGATAGATACTATGGCCGAACCGAAGCGCCTATCCTGTAACACTATAACTAACTAAACTGAGTGTTACAAAACTCATAAGTACTGATTTTTTACTTAGTATTCCTTGAAAATGAGTTTAGTTAGAGTTGAGTTTAGTTAAAGCGAAATCTGAGTTTAGTTAGTAAAAGTTAGTAACTAACTAACTATGTTTTTACTCAGTAAATAACTAACTAACTAAATTCAACCAGCACAACACTGCAATCAAAAACTCGTCTCTGTACATACGTGCACAGTAGACTGTCTAGAACTCTAATGAACACACTTGGGACTAGATCAGCAGACCACAGACAGGTGTCAATCTTAATCGTTATTAATATCATTGCTGCATTATCGGCTTTTCTTCGACCTAGAACAAGACGTCCCTCCGACAAAGAACGGTGTTCAAAAGTTGAACTTTTTGCGTTCCGCACCCCTCCCCTTTCGACGTTTTCAGCACAAACAACTGCCCAAAAATTAAAACATTGAAACTTGCATGCATGCAACGCTGGGACTGGAAGATGAGAGATGATTCATAAAAATCATCAAATTCCGACCTGACATATGTATGTAGAACTTGAGAAAGCCTTGACAAATATGCAGACATTTTTTTAACTTTGCATGATTAGTAGTATTCAGGAAATCAAATCTGGCTTTGAGACAGTCGTCACACTGAGAACCACCATGACTGATGGATGTTGTAAATAAATAGCGCGTTCTAATAAATCTTCCCCACATAATTTCTCGTTTTGTTGATTTTGTACGTTTGAACTGAGAAATTCGTAGGTCTGAGAACGCTGAATGGTGGTTTGCTTACGTGGCAGAAAATGAAATCAGCTGAGGCTTACAGTCTATTGATTGACAGACACGAACAACTACTTTCGGCGTAAACAAAATTGAAACATGATCCGGACGGGTTTTCAAAAGACCAAACTAAACTAAACAACAAGCCAAAGTTCAACTGGAACTGATTGGAGATATGAATTCGAGTTGCTCTTGGCGGCGTTTTTTATTTATTTTAACTCAAAAGTAATCGCACTCTATCATTTTCACCAAATCACTTCAGCCGGGACTTCAACCTGCAGAAATCTTCCAAAACCGCCCGGCACTACTAACAGCCGGCGTTTTGGGCTTTTTACGTGAGGATCGTAGCGCTTTGTCATGAGACGATAGGCGGCAGAGGCTGCTCCTTCATAACCTCCCTTAGGCTGTCTTTCACCTTCCTCAGCTGCTGTTGCAGCACCTACAAGAGAGTTTTTGCAACTCTTTCCCATTCTCTACATCAACCAAAATTTCAAGGTGGCACGTGGCTGAAAATCGGTAAACTGGAATCTCCGTAAAAAATAAAAACTGCTATTTTAACACAAAACACGAAGACGGCTAAAAATAGATGTGTTTACCAGAATTTAACGGTAATTTTGGTGACCAAATTTGAGCCTCGTTTTCTCGGTCAGGGGCAAACTGACCCCCGTCCCGTGACAATATAAAGTTTTTCCATATAAGTTAACTTACTGATCAGGCAGAGAAGAAAGAATGGGTAAAACATGTTCTCAGCAAAACGCTGGTGATGTTTTTATTAATCATCCGGCCGACCGACCGTTAAACCTTTCAAGATCGCTATCCTTTGTCTTCCTAACTTAATAATCTCAATTCATCTGCCTGCAAACCGTAAGTAAATAAGATGACTGTAAATTGTAGAAATAAAAATGTTTGCTGCTGACTGTAAATTGTATATGGCGCTTCCTAAGAGTGGGACATAACTTTGCACACTTTAAACCAGCTTAAGTAGTGTAACTCAGTTAAGCTAAATTAGCCTTGCATCAATACTCAGAGTATACCCTTAGTATACATATGGGCTCTTGTAATTACATGCAACAATATGTTATTAGAGGTACAGATATTGATGCATGATGATTTAGTGGTGCTGACTTCTGTTGATCATTTTTGTAACTCTGTCACCTCCAATCCACAAATTGCATTTAAATTCCAGGAAAATTGGAGTATGCATCTCCTGTTTGGAATCCATTTCTTAAGAGCAAAATATACCTATTATGTGCCGATCGATGGTGATCGTTCGTGGTCTATTTTCATATCGATGTGTTACGGCAGTATATGTTACAGTGTTGCAGATCATTTTTCCTATTCATTCTGTAGTGCATTGCATTACTGTATTGTGTTTAATCTGCACTGTACATTTTACTGTTCTATGTTGAAGCATTATTACCAGCAACTGTTTAG
Organism: Sabatieria punctata; assembly: GCA_030248155.1. Taxonomy (NCBI): domain Eukaryota; kingdom Metazoa; phylum Nematoda; class Chromadorea; order Araeolaimida; family Comesomatidae; genus Sabatieria; species Sabatieria punctata. The sequence goes on along the minus strand of JASANB010000151.1, from coordinate 46,540 downwards.
GCAAGCTGAGTTCAAAGTAATTGTTAACTGAACTAGTTAATGCGTAATATGCTTTGTGCAATCTAATAAAATCTTAATCAGATCTATAGATTCACGCACGCATCAATCAGTTAGCTAATTTGCAGCCTTTTAGTCCATTTGAGCGAAAGTCCCGCCGATTGAAAACATGTACCTTCTACCGTTGACAGCAATTCTGGTTTCGGCAGTTTTGTCCGGTAGGCCATACTGTACTGTAAGTACTGTAGTAATTGTAATTTTGTAATCAAAGCCCCACTAAATTACTATTATCCCTCTCACTCAACCGCACTCTGAAGGCAATTAAAATGCAATCTGGCCCGATATTGACTTAAAGGCCATCCAGTATCCACTTGCTTTTTGTTTTGCGCAAAATTTTTCGATTTTCTTAGATCCGGTTGTTTTGCTAGCGTACTTGACATAGTCTTGGGTTTTCAACACGAAAACATGAGATACTACGGTACCGGAGTTTTCCACTTACAAGACCTGGTCTTATAACCGGAAAATGCCCAAATTTAGGGTCATTTTTGGCGCCCTTTTGAAGACCATGGTCTTATAACTGGAAAATGTTATTTCACCTGCAAAAAGCGGATTTTTGGCCAAACATTAAATTGATCTTGACGTAGATGGTTGTTCCTTGAATTCCTGACCATTTTAAGGTTAATTTGCAAGACTTTCCTTGAAATTTTTCAAGGAAATAGTGTTGAAGCATAGCAGTATTGTGTCGAAAACAAAAACCAGAATATCATGTTTTACATTCGAATGTACTTCTGCCCTTGTTTTCTAACAATAGACAGCTTTTGTTCACTTTAAAAACATTTACTTGCGTGTTAAAATTGGCCAATTTAACTAAGACCATGGTCTTTTAACTGGAAAATGGGTGTCGATGAACCCAGTTTTCTGACCACCTATTAGAAGACCATGGTCTTATAACTGGAAGCAAAAACCTATTTAAAGACCATGGTCTTCTAACTATGGTGGTCTTATAAGCGGAAATCTCCGGTAGCAATTTTGCAGATCGGCAATTGTGGGACACTACCCCCATATAGCGGAAATCTACCATATTAACTTAAGACTATGATCGAATCTAAAAGTAAGTCTAACTTCATCCTAAGGTTAATTCATCCCGAACCTATGTAGAAGCCTAAAACCTGATCACAGTGCTGAATAGAAGCTCTCGGTTCCAAATAAGTGAGGGATAGTGTCACTGTATCTAAATCGGATAATCAACGCGTCATGCATAAGTGAAATGCACGACGCTTCCCTCGCAATTTGGCAGCCTGTACAACCTTTACATACTATATATACCATGGTGCCAGTGCCATAAACGGCGTTAAGTGTCTGACTGTGCTCTATTCCATTTCAGTCGGTGCAGAGGAGATAGTAAGAATGGGGAGGGCGCCGTATTATGAAAAGTTCGCCGGGGCTGCGTCAGCAGCCAATCGTTTGATAGTGAAGCGACCGTATGCCAGCGCGCACAGAATTCCCAATCTCTACCTGCTGGGAAGCGGTCTGATTAGGAAGCTGCAAGATCGCAACGAGCCGATCTGATAAAGATGGAACTTTATGATAAGACTGAGGAATAAAAGCTGTTTATTATAGCTTATACGTGTATGTACAAGAATTTTTGGTAACAGACATGATGACGGGACAGCTTTTGATGCCAGCCATATTTGCGTTTAAAAGCTGCATCTGTAAAAGCTACCGGGTTTTCCCGAAAATATGACTAGGTTTACCTTTCCATAACTAAGTCCATGGGCATATTATTGGTTTCAACGTTTGTGCGTCTAGAGGACTAAAATTGGCGGTTTTGACATGCAGAATGTGTGAAAAACAAGCAAAGCTCTACGTAAAACAAGGTACTGTAGATTGAGGGAAATGTCGAACTTTGCAGCATACCAATTATTGAGAAACAGCACGGAATGATTGCATTTCCCTCTGTTCTATTGCATTTGACTGAAAAAGATGACAAAATGAAGTTACCATGAATAAACTCATCGGCTTATTTTCGTTTCAATATGGAGGGCCAAAAACCTAAGACAAGCGCCTAGGCGTATTTATGGAAAAAAACCTTACTTTTGTACTGCAAAGAGGACAGATTTATCCGCTTGCGCCAGAGCGATCAAACTCGACAATGCGGAAGACAGGATAGATTCGGAATTTTGCCTGCAAGTTGGGTTTTCAATATTCCCTAATTGATCGATTCAAGCGCATGCATGGGCGGAGCTGGAGGAGCTTGGGTCGTCGATGAATAGTGAGGCACTCTTGCTTTTTGTCGGATATCTCGCCCTTTACATCCCCTTCCAACATACCCGTCTTTCTTCAGCTGCTGGTTTTAGCTAGTCTGCTGCAGTCATTAGTTCGACGTGCAATTTGAACGAAATTTTTGCTCGTTTTTTCACTATTCGTCTCTATTCGAACTGTTCGTCAAAAACCGGTATGTTGGAAGGAGATATAGCACGACAATAAACAAATATTTATCAATTTTCGGCAGCACACCGAAGTGGGAGGAGCTCCAGTTTGAACACCTGCCGCACGGCAACTTCGTGCGAAGAACTGGGCTCTTGCCTTTCTCTCCTCTTTAATTCCCGAAAAGCGAACCGCAGCGAAACTATTCCGATTGGAGTATGGTAATCCCCAAAGGGTTATAACGTCATCAGAATAATAGCGCTTGATTGCCCACTTTTATTAGAGTGGACAAGGTGCAGCAAACTATCAATCGCAACGGCTACAGCATGTTCTATTCATTCTTGGCTCTCATTCTTATGTGTAAGTTCTTGCAGCTGAAAACCGACCGTCGTCTGATTGGTACTACACACCATATGGTACCACCATAATCCCCGAACGTGTGGGTGCCATATATAGTGCCACTAGCCTACCGGTACCACATAGGGTGTCGGCTGTCGGTATCATAAAGGGCGTTACCAGACTGTTACCAGTAGTTCCACCATTCAAACTGACTTTCGAACTAATAAATAACAATAAATAACCGTTCTAACAACAACACAACTCAGCCATGGCCTACGTGTACGGTTTTGACCAAGGGGTAGGGAATTGACCTGGGATTCCGATTTTTAAGCCTGAGATTGGGGATTGACGAAATTATCACAAGCCCTTGAAACGGATCCCAAAAGGCAAAAGAGCCTCCGATTGTAACGTAAAAATAGTTGGACACTCTTAGAGTGAAGACACTTGAACACAGTGACGTACCCAGCCAGGGGTATAGGGTGTGTACACCCCCTTTGCGGTGGAGCTAGGGAGGAAAAATTAGACAAAATTCAAATTAGAGAAATGAATTAAGTATGTACTAAAACTGTCTATTTTATGCTCAGAATACCTCTTAAATGCATTTTTGAAGGCTAAATTTTCAAAACTTTCTTGCCCTGGTCAGGCAGAAGCCCAACCAGGCCACTTTAAACTACTAAAACGTGTAATTTCTGTCAATTTTAAGCTCAGAATGTTTTTAAACGCGTTGTTGAAGGTTAATTTTGCGAAATTTTCTTGCCCTGGTCGGGCAGGAGCCCAACCAGGCCACTTTGAACTACTAAAACTTGCAATTTCTGTATATTTTAAGCTCAGAATGCTTTTTAAACGCGTTTTTTGTAGGCTAATTTTGCGAAATTTTCTCGCCTTGTTGGGCATCGGCCCAACCAGACAGACAACTTCAAAATTTTACACCCCCGTTAGCATAATCCTGGGTACGCCACTGCTTGAACAGTGCTTTGCAGTGAGCGTAGCGGAAGCCAACGAAGGCGCGCGACAAGCGAAGGGAGGATTCGCTGGAGCTGCTTCAGCTGCTAACCGCCTACTGCTGAAGCGTGACCACTCGTTCAAACCAAGCAACGACCGTTTGCTGGTGATGCCTGGGAGTTTCGGAAGACACCGGCAGGTCCATGTGCCCGCCGAAATGACTTGGTGATTCAGTTGCAAACCTGTCGCATCACCGCTTCGAGTTGTTGTCGAGACTGTGCTAAGAAAGACAAACGTTTACAGCATTCGAAAGTACAACAGCTACACAACTTTCGTACAGTACAGTTACGATTGGAAAGAAGTGACACTGTATCGCACTTCACACCGCCTAGACACTGCTACTACCACGAGTGACTGTTGTAACACGTTTAGGCCTGCTGAAAACTTTTCCATGTCGACATCAATCTGATCGTTAGCAATGCGAAAAAGATACTGTAGATCAATGATCAATCTTCTATATTTAAGTGTTTTCTATACCCAACATGTCTAGCCTATCCATATACCGACCACGGTAATCAGCCATGTCTCGCAGCCTCAGTGTGAAATTTCGTTGTACTCCTTCAATAATAGAAGAAAACCTGTACCTGTACAATGTTAGGCTTAGGCTTACCACTCCATTCCGATTTCGTACAATATATGGTAGTGGTACCATATACACTATGGTACCGGACCGGCACCATATATTCTACCTTACCTAGGCTAGTGGCACCATATATGGAACCCCACGCACGTCACGTATAAACAGCGCTAGGTGGCAGGCTCTATGAAGCTTAGTTTACTCTGGGCAAGGGGCTACCATTGTTTGGCAGCCTGTACAAGCACTGTAGAACGTCAAATCATGTGCAGCTGAATGCATTCTTGCAGTATGGCATGAGTGTCAGGTAGGAGTACATCAGTTCATCACAGAGAGCCACCCCCACCGGCAGGGATGTGAGGTGGGAAAAAAACACCGGAAAAAAACTGTTTTTTCCGAAAAAAAACCGGTTTTTTTCCTAAGGGTCGGAAAAAAACATAAATCGCGGAAAAAAACTCAAGCTAAAAATAGCTAATTTACGTCATTTTTCGTTTAAAAAATGGACTTTTGCTATGTATAATAGGCCATACTGACTCAAAACTGTTAGAAAAACAACAAAAAAGACCAAATTTGGCATGAAAAAACAAAAAAGCAAACCGCTGTAAGAAAATTTGCATATAGCGTTATTTATGGAACCTGTCAGGCACTGTTTCATGCCTGTTTCGTGATTTATATCAATGTAACACGTGTATTTCTGGTCTAACAAGACTGAGGAAGGCGCTAAAAAGCCTTAGAATCATAAAACCAGGCTAGGATATCGAGAACTTGAGCTGGAGTTTTTTTCCGCGATTTAGGAAAAAAACCGGAAAAAAACCGGAAAAAAACTGGAAAAAAACAGGCCGAGGTTTTTTTCGGAAAAATATACAACCCTGCCCACCGGCGCTCCGCACTGCTCAGTAAAAACTGCTGAGTAACAGGAAAAGAAATTGTTGGTGAGTCTGAAGAGAACAAACAGGTTGCCAAAAGTGAGCCTGGACAAAGAAAAAGTACTGGGTGATTTCCATATTCCGTGGGGTTTGGCAAGCTCACAACTTTTCTCCTTGGGGTCCGAGTCAGCTGACTTTCTTTTGGATAGGATGCGTGCACATACTTGGCATTTTACTGTTTCAAATTAAGCACATTCCACGCACTACATGCACTTCAAGTAGGCATGGGCAACCATTTTTAATAATTCGAGCTACGACAACGAAAATACGCTAAAAGGGCCCATATCATGACCGGATATGACAATTCAGGCAAAAAACCGCATTCGATTTCATTAAAAATTAGAAAAATGCGATTTAATAACAGCCGCCTGCGAAGGAGTTTTCTTAAAACGGCGATAGCATGACCGGATGCAATAAATTACACAAAAAACCGCGCTTGATTTCATGAAGAATTAAAGAAATTAGGGTTCCGGGTTTAAAACAGATTGTAGTGAGAGCCGCGGAGTTTAGTATTTAGCATTTGGTCGCACATTTGAACGGGGACTGATTTTCTGTGGCACGATTTACGAAGATGTACCCACTTGATTGTTTAAAATCCACTAGAAGGTTGTGAATATCCGTAACACAGCTAAATTAATGCGAGAAAGTACGATTGCAGGCGTTGCATAAAATAAAATACTGAAATGGCAAAAATTTAGGGTTACAGAAACTTTAAACACCGTTTGTGGGGTTAACGACAAACAGCAGAGACCAATTCTTGAATCATTCGAAAGCCTGAAGTCTACCGTACTCAGAACCAATTGAAATCCTTTTGCCGAATTCGTCGTTTTTTCACAACAATCAGGAATACAAAAAAATTCACGAAAAAGCCGATTTTCAGTACTTAAGAAAGAATCCAATTTCTGGGGACCGCGTCAAACTGCGCCAAGAAAAAGAGTGGTGCTATATAGGTAACAAGCTACTCTGATTTCAAATCCGATTCAAATCAGTTTGATTGAACTCTCCTTTCAACAGAAAATGGACGTTGAAAAACGACGAATTCAGTTTTCGAGAGAAAAATGCCCTACAACGGCTGAATTAAGGTTTAGAATGTATCTTATTCGATAGCTCATACTCTGTTTCATATAAATACATCACTTCCTCCCATCAATAACCGAACCCAAAAAAGAATTTGCGCTTGAAGTTGCGAAAACCGATTTCGGACGCCGACCACCAACTCTTTGCGGCAAGAAACTTGCCGCGTCGAGAGGATGAGCGCACAACGTCGCGCACAGTGGCTATGCGGCCTAAACCACTACACCAACTGTGCTGGCTGGGCTGACTTTCTCTCCCAAACTTTCTCGGCACGGTCAGAGTGCTGTTCGACCACTCATATCGTAGATTTTGCAAGTTGCCGCACAGAAAAAACCATCTCACTCAACTGCTAAAGATTGTCCGGTTGTGTTGGAAATTGAATGAACTGGTAATCCCGTATGGTTTAGAATGTCACCAACACTCAAATACTAGCAAAAATAAGTTAGTTCAGTCCATAGATAAAAGAGTTATGAGCTTGCGAAAGCCTACGGGGTATGTGAATCAGCCTGTATTTTTGCTTACATGCAATTTTTCGCCGGATGTTCTCTCACAGCGTTGGCGTATGTTTTTGCGCACGTTTCGAATGTACCGTCAGCGTAGCCTGTTTTGTTGGCTTTTACGATGCAACCAACATTCTCAGATACAGCTGCAAGTTTACATTTTGAAGCTTACATGTACATAATAGGGGGTCTGTCCCAGATATGGGCAAAGGGAAGGGCTGAGGGGGCGGTTGACACCCTTAGGCTCTGACCCTATTTTTTTAATAAAAAACTGTTTTTTCCTATAAAGGTCTGATGAAAAAAACATGTCGAAAGGAATCTTAAACGGAAATTAGTCCATGTCTATGTAGAATTTGCTCGAAACTGTTCTCACCTTTGTAATCGGCGGGAGTGTAGCAGGCACTGATGTACTGAGCCAGCCAGAAGACAAATCCGTAGGTATCTTTCTCTCTTAGTCCCATCCGCTCTAAGCTCTTTGCTGACAGGCAGTCATCCTTCCGCGGCCCGAGGCACTTGTTTAATGCATCAGTAGACCTGAACTACTCAGCTTTTCTCTTTTTATCTTGCACCTGTTTTGCTACTGTTAGCCGTTTCTTTTTCAACATCTTGGTAGCAGTGTGGTGCACCTTGAAAATTTGAAACTAGGTAAACTTGTCACCCAATAAACTAGGTAAAGTAATACTAGGTAAAGTTGTCACCCAATAAACTAGGTAAAGTAATACTAGGCAAAGTTGTCAACCGATAAACTAGGTAAAGTAATACTAGGTAAAGTTGTCACCCAATAAACTAGGTAAAGTAATCCTAGGTCAGAAAAACTAGGTAATACTATAGTCCTTGCCAAAAAAGAGCGGACTGGCGGTTTTTTGCGAATAACTCCTTATGGGTGCATCGGAGCGCTTTTTGCCTCATAGCCAAAGTTGTAGAGTGGCTCGAGCTCGGTACTCTGGTGCAACCTAATCTGCGCAACGCGCCATGGTAATGCTAATCTGCGCAACGGAAAAAAATCAGCTTTTCCTGTAGTTGGGATGAACGCGAGTTTTTTAGTGCATTATAATACACAGACCTCGGGGATTTCAAAAATGTATTCATATTTCTTCTAGGTGGAACGGTTCCAGAGTTATACACCATCAAAGTTGGCCGAAAACGCTAAAAATGGCCATTTTTGGCGATTTTCGCTTTTCTGGGGGCGGGATTGGAACAACTCTGGACCAACTCAGCCGATCAGGCTGAAATTCACATATATGGTGTAAAATTTAGTTTTACGTCGATTGAGATATATAAGAACCCTGAAAAATTGATCCTGATACCGTAATCCCGATTTTTTCAACTTTAGGTCATTTGAATTTTTCTCTGCTAGTATGTAGTAGTTTAAGTCCTCCACTGTGGTTAAAAATCTACTTTACAGTGTTTTGAATCGATTTCAGTCCATTCTGAAGCCATTCGGATACTGTAGTGTGTGGTCCTGGAACGAAAACTGCATTTTGTGAAATTACGTGGTTTCTGCGGCAAAGAAATGCCCTATAGAGTAGGCACTAAGGGTTTTCATGGTCAGGGAATCCATTGCTGACATAACTATAATCACTGGGATACTGTATTTTGAGGTTCTGACACGAAAAATGCTATTTTGCGTTTATGCATGCCTGGTGCAAGGAAACGCTCTATGAAGTAGACAATATAGGTTTTCAGGGGTGGGAAATCTGTTTCTGACATAACCATCATTGCTGGGTTACTGTATTTTGAGGTCCCGACAAGAAAATTGTTATTTTTTGCTGTTTGGGTGTTCATGTCGCAAGGAAATGATGAATTGACAAACACTATACGTTTTCGACATCAACGAATTCATTCAGGTCATAGCGTATGTTACTGGATTACTGTATATTGTGGTCCTGGAACGAATATACAAAGTCATAAGTTTGATTACCTACTTTATCCAGCTTTCCCCTGCAACATGAACACCCAAATAGCAAAAAATAACAATTTTTTCGTCGGGACCTCAAAATACAGTAACCCAGCAATGATGGTTATGTCAGAAATAGATTCCCCACCCCTGAAAACCTATATTGTCTACTCTATAGAGCGTTTCCTTGCACCAGGCATGCATAAACGCAAAATAGCATTTTTTCGTGTCAGAACCTCAAAATACAGTATCCCAGTGATTATAGTTATGTCAGCAATGGATTCCCTGACCATGAAAACCCTTAGTGCCTACTCTATAGGGCATTTCTTTGCCGCAGAAACCATGTAATTTCACAAAATGTAGTTTTCGTTCCAGGACCACACACTACAGTACCCGAATGGCTTCAGAATGGACTGAAATCGATTCAAAACACTGTAAAGTACATTTTTAACCACAGTGGAGGACTTAAACTACTACATACTAGCAGAGAAAAATTCAAATGACCTAAAGTTGAAAAAATCGGGATTACGGTATCAGGGTCAATTTTTCAGGGTTCTTATGTGTCTCAATCAACGTAAAACTAAATTTTACACCATATAGGTGAATTTCAGCCTGATCGGCTGAGTTGGTCCAGAGTTATTCCAATCCCGCCCCCAGAAAATCGAAATTCGCCAAAAATGGCCATTTTTAGCATTTTCGGCCAACTTTGATGGTGTATAACTCTGGAACCGTTCCACCTAGAAGAAATATGAATACATTTTTGAAATCCCCGAGGTCTGTAGATTATAATGCACTGAAAAACTCGCGTTCATCCCAACTACAGGAAAAGCTGATTTTCTTCCGTTGCGCAGATTAGCATTACCATGGCGCGTTGCGCAGATTAGGTTGCACCAGAGTACCGAGCTCGAGCCACTCTACAACTTTGGCTATGAGGCAAAAAGCGCTCCGATGCACCCATAAGGAGTTATTCGCAAAAAACCGCCAGTCCGCTCTTTTTTGGCAAGGACTATAGGTTACTGTTGTTTGGTATTCGGTTTTCCGTTTGTGTGTGTATGTGTATGTGTATACACATTTACCTTCAAATGTGTATGGTAATTTGTGTATACACATTCAACAAAACAATGTGTATTTTTGTGTATATTTGTGTATGTGTATTGTACTGAAAATGCAAATTCGTTGGTAGATTTTCAGCCAGAAATGCCAAGAAAATGAAGTCTCTCAATGTCTGTTGCTTTAAGAGTGCTTGCCAAAAAAAGTCAGGCAAGCTCCCTTATGGGGGCGGCCGATGGAATTTTTTGACCCCCCATTTTTATTGGCTCATTTGAATTGCCCTATTATGAAACCCCAACAGCCGCGTCGGTTTCGCTCTGGCCGCACTCAAACCGGAGTAATGGTTTGAAGAAGGGTGCTGCGTCGGATCTCCCAGATTTGGCTCATCCATGCTCTTTCAACTGCTGTCAAATTGGCAGCTTTCGAGATAGCACCTTGAAATTGGACACACTTATACAGATTTTCCCGCTCTTTCAAACGCAATAGAGAACGACTGAATACGATGAAAACTGCCAGAGTCAGACACGATTTATTAAAGTTCGGGGGACCCGAAATAGACGTGTCTTTCAATTGAAACAAGTGCCTATGTGGCAACGAGCTCCAGAGCTGATATTTTCAACATAAGTTGACCATGTAAGGATGTATCAAAACCTACAGGCAAACCCACCGATTCGGCTTTGTTTGGGAGCTGTGCAGCTTTGAAGATGACTCTTTTGATCACGATTTTTAGGCATGACAAGCAAATGTAGATAAATTACTCTTTGTCGAAGGCACCTAGAGAGCTGTCACTTGCAGCCCATACTAAAACGGACATGCTCTTTCAGAATATCAGCTTCATTTGCCTGTCCAGTTCTTCAGTCCCAAGTAATTTTCACATTTTCACGTGTATGCTGAATCTGACCGAATTTCCGGTACCATCTAACTAGGCTGGTCACAACTCCTGTAGTTTCTGGTTAATCAACCTGAAATTTATCGCCATTGTGCAGAATTTCCCGCTCTTTCAATTGATTCACTCGCCGCATCAATCGGATGCTCAGTTCAAATGTTATATCTTATTGTTTACAAATACGTTTTCTGCAGTGCAACCCTGGGACACATCATCGATTAACTTTGCTCAAAAGTTCAAGGCTTTGTCTACACTTATAGAAAACGCCGATAGGACACCAGCTTATATAGCACGACCACAACCGCTTTACCTTTAAGTAAATTTTGTTGAATAAAATTTACATGCTCTAGTACATTTAGCGGCTCCATACTAGCAAGAATTTATTGATAAAAGTAAATGCACTGTAAGTGCATTATTTTGTTACATAGTATATTTCGAACGTTCAAACACTCAGTCATAACTGAGCTAAAAATATCAGAAAAATAATATAACATGGCAATTCATTTACACAGCTTCAAGACCGAGATATGCATAAAAAAATCCAACCACATGAGGTTGGGTACATTGCGCTTTATGCAAAGAAGCGTAAGAAGATCATAGCAGGAAAGGCTTTTGTATAATTCTTTGTCGCATTTTCTTGCCCAGTTTTGCCCATACAAAGTTTTACTGAAGTTTGCTTCTAGTTACAAAAGCAGATTTTAGCACTGCGCTTTATGAGAGTACTTAGCAACGTTTGACTCTAAGAGTAACGACAATGGCCTGACTTACCACCTCCAGTCATTACTGTGCCAGTTCTACCACCGCCGTAACACATGTCTTAATCGATGGCAATTTATAGCTAACTGCAGCTTCTTGTGCACTTCAAGCATCAAGGGCGCAAGGCGTAACCAGCTCTAGCAAAAAAGTCACCAGAAAACATGGGCCAAAATCCTGCAGCGCTTAGGCTTGCATATTGCGCACGTTATAGGTGTACGACCTACGAGATCTATTGAGCTTTTCTGTAAGAGTAGACAAAGCCTTGCACTTTTGAGCAAAGTTAATCGATTATGTGTCCCAGGGTTGCACTGCAGAAAACGTGTTTGTAAACAATCAGATACGTTTAACATTTGAACTGCGCATCCGATTGATGCGGCGAGTGAATCAATTGAAAGAGCGGGAAATTCTGCACAATGGCGATAAATTTCAGGTTGATTAACCAGAAACTACAGGAGTTGTGACCAGCCTAGTTAGATGGTACCGGAAATTCGGTCAGATTCAGCATACACATGAAAATGTGAAAATTACTTAGGACTGAAGAAGTGGACAGGCAAATGAAGCTGATATTCTGAAAGAGCATGTTCGTTTTAGTATGGGCTGCAAGTGACAGCTCTCTAGGTGCCTTCGACAAAGAGTAATTGCTTGTCATGCCTAAAAATCGTGATCAAAAGGGTCATCTTCAAAGCTGCACAGCTCCCAAACAAAGCCGAATCGGTGGGTTTGCCTGTAGGTTTTGATACATCCTTACATGGTCAGCTTATGTTGAAAATATCAGCTCTGGAGCTCGTTGCCACATAGGCACTTCTTTCAATTGAAAGACACGTCTATTTCGGGTCCCCCGAACTTTAATAAATCGCGTCTGAATCTGGCAGTTTTCATCGTATTCAGTTGTTCTCTATTGCGTTTGAAAGAGCGGGAAAATCTGTATAAGTGTGTCCAATTTCAAGGTGCTATCTCGAAAGCTGCCAATTTGACAGCAGTTGAAAGAGCATGGAGGAGCCAAATCTGGGAGATCCGGCGCAGCACCCTTCTTCAAACCATTACTCCGGTTTGAGTCCGGCCAGAGCGAAACCGACGCAGCTGTGGGGGTTTCATAATAGGGCAATTCAAATGAGCCAATAAAAATAGGGGGTCAAAAAATTCCATCGGCCGCCCACTGCCTGACTTTTTTGGCAAGGACTCTTAACCTTGGATAGCTTTGAAATCGAGTTACTTAGGCCATTTGAAGGCTATATTAGGATATCTACTGTTTATTACTGCTGCAAAAACATCGAAATTTTACGATTCTGTTCGAAATTTTATCGACTTTTGCTGATCAAATACACATACACAAAAATACACATTTCGAGTAGTGTTTGTGTATGGTAATGTGTATCAGAATTTTCAATGTGTATGTGTATGTGTATGTGTATGTGTATACACATTGAAAAAACAATGTGTATTTTTGTGTATGGTAAATGTGTATGTGTATACACAAACAACAGGACTATAGGTAAACCTAAAACGCTCGAAATCAAGTCAAAACATGTTTTTTGTGTTCAATAAAAAACAACGACGACAGTAGTAGAGTTAAAATACATTAAACTTGTCACATTTCAAGAAAGGTTTGTATTTTATGATCAATTTAGGAAAACAAGAAATTTCAAGTTTTACTGAGTGAAAAAGATAGGGAAAACCGAAAATTAGAAACTATTATTTAAACAACATAAAAATTTGTATTTCGTTGCATTCCTCATAGTTTTCTGATTGGAAGAAACTATTAGGTATAAACTTGTTTTACCTAGAAGAACCTAGGTCTTTGGATTTCAAACTAGGTAAAATAGAGTACCCAAAAAGTAGGTAAAGTAATACTAGGTACCAGTGTTGTGCCTAGCTCAAATTTCTAAAACTCGGTAAGTATTCAGTAAATCCAGATTTTTTGAAATTCGGTAAGTACGAGTAAGGGGCCGTTCATAAACGACGTCGTTCCAAAATCCCGATTTTTCGGACCCCCCCTCCCCCCAAAATCGCCTTGCGTCGTTTCTGGGGGACCCCCCCCCCCCTACGGCGACGTCGTTTTCGGTTTACCCCCCCCAATAAAACGGCAGTACATAGAGTACTGTGACGTTTTCTTGTTACCATACTGCACAATCAATAGAATAAATCCCTACAACCACTCTGGGAAGCTTTTCTGTATGGAGAAACGTTTGATAGAATGTGCATAAATCGAAAATAATGTAATTGAAGTACCCTAAAATTCCGAAAAAAGCGACGTCGTTTTTTGCTAACCCCTCCCCTGCTGGTGTGTTGTCGTCGCATTTCAGCCGACCCCCCCTCCCCCCCTCTGGAACGACGTCGTTTATGAACGGCCCCTAAGTACTGGGTTTTCAAAGAAAACCCGGTAAGTACTCAGTAAACAATTCAGTAAACTCGGTAAAACCTTCAAAATTCAGCAGTGTGTTACAATTTATCTGAAAATCTTTCCTGATATAGCTTTTAGCTACAGAAATTTTTTATCGTGTTTTGCGCCATTTCGTATTATTTATTTTACTAATTACTATGATTGGAATGCCTTAATTAAAATATGCACACAATACATAGTAGTGACCAGAGGCTTTGGTATTGAGCTTTAGATGAAAAGCTTGGAAAAATTGGTAAGTGAAGATTTGTTCTAATTTTCAGCATTTCCTCACAGTTCAGACTGATGAAAAAAATATCAACCAAAATATAGCTAATAGTAGTGCACTGTATGTAGATACAGTTCCTAATCCTAACCTAAATACCGAGTCTTTTCATCTGATTATAGCAATTCTACCGCAAGCAAAGTTGGGGTTTATACAAGCCGTGAAAATCGCAAAATTATTGCAAAACTAAGTGTTTTTCGTTGCGAGCAGATAGATAAATGAAAGAAAAACTATATTATTTACTACACGCATGCGACGAGCTACCTACTGTATTGCAGAAGCTTTTACTCAGTAAACAACTCAGTAAATTACCGAGTACTGAGTTTACCGATTATTTTTCTAATTGAGTAATTCAAAATTGAAACTCGGTATTCAGTAAGTAAAATTAAGAAAAAATTTTACCGGTAAGTAAAAGTACTTACTGAAATTCAAAATAACTAAGTACCGAGTAACTTTTACTCAGTAAATTTACTGGGAACAACACTGCTAGGTACTTTTCCTGAAAATTAGCTAGGTAATACGTGCTATGTAGTTACTGTACGTAGATAAAAAGCGCCCCACACTGCTTGGTATGGTACCTGAACTGATTACCACCATCGATACCTGAGAGGCCTTTATCGAAGTGACAATGTATACGGCATATACAGGGTGTGCCAAAAATAAACAACCCAGCAGATTTTTCGCTGTAACTAGCAACCGCAAATCTCAACCGATTTGAATGAATCCTTTTTTAACTCCTTGCGCCAGACGCCTAAATTCGCGAAACGCTACCCGCTGGCTAATTTCGGAAATCGACAGCGGTTAGCGTTTTCTATTTTCGCATGTAAAGCGAAAATAGATTCTCTAACCGCTGTTGTGGGCGTAAATCGATACTTGAGGATAGTTTAACTAAGACGGTTCTCTTCGAAAATAGAACGAATCTTGGCAGCAATTTTCAATCTTTTTGTAGTGGGACGGCTATTAGACAACGTAAAATTGATGGAAAATAGATGCGACTGAGGCGTACTGTTATTTAAATATATTAATATTAAAATAAAACTATTATTAATAGTGCCATTTTAATAGTATTAAATCTATATTAATATTAAAATAAAGGGCCTACTATTATATTAAATTAAATTAAAAATACAAAGAGGGGCTGAATATTAAAATATAATTTTTAACAGTATTTTAATAGCATTTTAATAGTTTGACCTTGTTTGACAATGAAGGAGTTACCTACAATACTAAGAATTTAAATCAGAATTTTACCTCAGAAAATGATAAAAATTGAAGGTGTCTGACAGCCCTCTGAATCTCGAATCTTGGAAACTATCGAACTTTTCTCAGTAATAGACATGAATGACAAAACGACCTTAATCTACTCAATAACCTATGTAACAGTCTTTTCCTGTCAAAAATGTCTCTATAACTATGCATCAATATTCTCTTTCAAATTTTAATGCCTAGGTTCTGTTCGGATGCAATTTCGAATATCTTAACAGGTCATCTGCGGAAGGGGGACGGGGTTGGTGGGTCTAGCGCCGGCCGGGGGGTCTGAGCCCAAATTTTGGGAGGGGGTTGGGCACTAAAAACGCTCAAAAATCGCAAAAAATCGCAATTTTTCGGCTAAAATCGTCAAGAATCGCTAATTTAGGCTAAAATACAGCTAAAAAGTACTGTTTTACAGGCGATTTCGGCAATTTTTGTCTCTGAAATTGCAGAAAATCGCTAAAAATTCGCTCAACAAATTACTTGCCAGAAAAATCGGAATGGGGGTCGGAAAACTCGTCTCGAGGGAGGGGTCCCCATCCGGGGGGTCTGGCCTAACTCGTCAATTTAGAAAGAATGGTCATAAATTTACAGAGAAAAATGCTTCTAAGTTGGATCTCTGATTAAATTTTCAACTTACACTAGCAATTTCTAGCAAAAGATGTTGTTTCACCAATTCACTAAAGTGTGTCCAAAACTTTTTAAGTTCATTTTAGAATCTACTATTAAAATGCTATTAAAATACTATTAAAATTGTTATTTAATAGTATTAATATTAAATCTAAATTAAAACTAACAGGGGACTATAATATTAATATTAAATTAAAATTAAAATCGGCTAGTTCTATTATATTAATATTAAATTAAAATAAAATTTCACTATTAAAATAACAGTACTGAGGCGTACTCCCCTCTGTGTAAAAAAGGCCCTGAAAAAGGGTCAGGTTCCGCCTTTGGATGAGATCACAGATTCGAAAATTTAACAATTGGCAGCCAGCCAAATTTGGCGCGCGGCCTACGAAACTCTAAATTCAACTCCGCCCATCGCAGTTGAACAGCGGTTAGCGCAGCGTCGGCCTATTTACGAAAACGCTAACCGCAGGCCAACTACTCCAAATGGAGTATGGTCTGCCCCAACCGGTTAAATGAAAGATAAATAAATTCTTGAAAGATTGATGTAACGTTTATTAAGATAGCCTGCTCAGTTCCTGAGATATTTATCCTCAAAGTCAAAACAGAGATTTTGGCAATGAACAAGAGTTATAAAGAACAGAACAGCAGATTTTTTACTTTTGCAACCATGAATCTCCTCAACCGATTTAAATGAATCTTTTTTTGAATGAAAGATTGATAAATTCTTCAAAGATTGGTGTAATTTTTATTCAGATTCACTGCTTAGTTCTTGAGATATTTGCCCTCTAAGTCGAAACAGATTTTGGCAAAGAACAAGAGCGATTCCGTTGCATTTCATAATAAAGCAGATTCCTACTGCTGGGGCTAATGATACTTTAGTGTTGAAGTAAACCGAGTTTCTGTGTCACCAGTAAAGCCTCCAATAGCCCTTAGCAGTAGCAGGAATCCGTTTTATTACAAAGTGCAGAATATTAAAAAACCCTATTGTTCACTGCTAAAAAAATCACTGTTTTGACTTTGAGAGCCAATATCTCAGGAACTAAGCAGAGTAAATTAATGAAAATTTCAGCAATCTTTTAAGGATTTATTTATCTTTCATTTAAAAAAGGATTCATTCAAATCGGTTGAGATTTGCGGTTGCTACAGCGAAAAAGCTGCTAGGTTGTTTTTTTGGCACACCCTGTACATACGGTATCACTTCTAATTCTAAATACAGTATGGGGAGAAATTACTGACTTGCAAAGTGTCAGGAATCCAGATTTTCCTTGAAACTTCAGCAAGTCCTCTACGAACCAGGCGTAGTGTTGGGCACTGCTGGGTCTGAAGGTCTGGCCTCCCAACTGCCTGAAGTAGTTGGCTAGGCAGCCCATAAAATGCTGCTTGTCACAGTCCAACTCGGCTTCTTCTGAAAGAGATCACAATAATATAGAACGGACAAACAACTCTTTACTACAGTCAAACCTCCATAAGTGCAACACGCTATATCCCAAAATTTCGTTGCACTTATGGAAGTGTTGCACTTATGGAGGTGTGGTCCAAAACTGCTGGAAAATGCGTGAAAACTGGTTCTCTGTTCGTATTTTATCATTTAGAATACATCGAGAAGCACTTCATGACCAGAAACTTAACAGAACTCTCAATATCACTAGTTACAGCTAAGATAGTCAAGCATGCTTGTTTTACGTTTGCTTTTAAGCTTGCGATCGATTTGTAACTGCTCAAACTCGGTCTGGAGGTTTAGAACCTTGGCTGTTAGGGAAGGTTCACTTTCTACAGCAAGCTGTCTGAGCTTCTGCAAGCACAGCTGAGCATCACTGCAACTAACGGGCTGAATTTCGATCTCTTCATCGCTCCTGGAATCATCTAGCGAAACTAGATCTACAGAACTCTCTCCAGCTGCCAAATCTCTATTCGCTAGGTAAGCATCTAACAGTTCCGTCTGCCACTCCTCCCCAGCGTCCCTAAACTCGAGTGCAGGCAGGTCGTCATCACAGCTGATGTACTGTTTGGCTTCAGCTTTCGCTTCCTCTTTGCCGATGCGTTCTGCTCTTCCCATTTCAACGGAAGCTCATCTTTCCTCTTTAGCATTCGACTTATTGTAGACTTGTCAACACCGTACGCCTCTGCTAGCTTTTGATAAGACAGTGACTCTGCCTCTTGCCGACCAATGATCTCTATTTTCTTCTCAAGCGACAGTTCAGTCAGGGTTCTCCTAGCCACTTTAGGAACAGAGGACATCTTAGGAGTTTCAAACAAAACGAGCCAGTGGCAAACAAGCGGTAGCAAGTGAATTGGTGGCGTACGTAGCGATTCTATGCAACAGGCCAATGAACAAAGACATTTGATTGACCTACACCCACCCTCTGCCGCGTTGCACTTACGGAAATCGCGTTGCACTTATGGAGGTGTTACACTTACGGAGGTTCTAATCGATTGACCGATGCCAGGATTTAGTGTTGCAGTTGCACTTACGGAGGTGTTGCACATATGGAGGTGCACCGTAATGCTATAAGATAGGGTAAATTTCGGGACCCAGAAAACCGTTGCACTTATGGAGGTGTTGCACTTATGGAGGTTGCACTTATGGAGGTTTGACTGTATTTGAAAACTGCGATCCGCTGTCACGAACAGAAGCAAATGGAAGGCCAGTGAAACAGGCTGCAACCACAACTGAAACAAACGTTAGCTTCAAAATTTCAGCCTATTCAAGCATGTGACAGACAGGTCATCCACAAAGGGAGAATGGTGGGGAGTGAAACCGAAATTAAGTCGGAGGATAGGTAGACGAGTATAGAGAACCGATAAAATCGCAATTTTGGGGTGTTTATCTATCGCTGGTTTCGACTTGCTGTCAATCAATTGCGCTGCAATTTTAACAAAACACGCACAAAATTCTCAGAATTTCTACTCTCAAAAGCTTAGGCATGTCTGTCACTTCAGCCACAAGTTATGCATTTTGGCGGCCGACATAGCCGATATATAATGGCCCAGCACGTAGAAAAAACAGCGCTAATTGAGGCTCAAGTACAACTAAAAACACTGATTTACAGGCAGTTTGAGCAATTGTAGTGTTCGAAATTATTGAAAAGTTGCGCAAAATGCTCATAAAATTTATCACAAGAATAGGAGGCGTGGAAAAATGTTCTCAGTGGGGGTGGGGTCCCGATCCGAGGTCTTGCTCAAGCCGTTGGAAACCTCCAGTCCTCTGATACAAGCGCATGACGGAATTGAAATATTACCGGAGAGTGCTGCATAGGGTACCCCTCCAGATAGCGTACCCGGGGTACACTAACTGGCACTTAGTGCCGGATTGTGTACCCGGGGGTACACTATTTGGAGACAGGTTTTATGTCATGGGTGTCCAAAATTTCCAACATTACGGTAGATTTAAAGCAGGTCTACGTATATTTCTTGCGAATTTTCAACCGTTTTTACTGATACAAACCTCACAAGAATGGAAAGTTTGACCAACCACTCTCATTTTCATGGCAGAAACAGTAATCTCGATTGGAAAATTGCATTTTTTTGCTCAGAAATTGTGAAAACAAGCAGTTTAACATGATTTGGCTAAGTGCCAGTTAGTGTACCGGGTACACTATCTGGATCTCATTTTTGTTGCGGAAAATGCTAAGTGCTGGTTAGTGTACCCGGGTACCCAATGCAGCACTCTCCGGTACTACTTACCCAAACTACTGTTATTTTACTAGTGGATTTTTATTTTACTATTTACTAAATTTACTACAAATTCAGCCTGCCAATTTAATTTTTATTTTTTTTACTACCAGGCAGCTCCGATTTTACTAATTTTTGTTTTACTAATAATTTTACTAATTTTACTACTATTTTACTAGTGATAACGTGAAATTTTGAATCAGTGATGCCAAGGTACTGTGAATAATTGATGTTGGTCCAAATATTTGCTAATTTGATCATGATACGATCTTCACCAGAACTGTAGACACAAAAACGTGTGAAATTCGGTTGACAAAAGTGCGCCCACACATCTTTTATTGCAAAATTGATCAAGAATTTGGCTGGAATTAACCAAAAACTAGTAAAATAGTAGTAAAATTTTCATTTTACTATTGACGGTCTTTGTTAATTTAATTTTATTTTTACTTTACTATTGGCTCTTAATTTTACTTTTTACTATTATTTTACTACTAGTAAAATAGCACTAGTATTACTAATTTTTGTTTTACTATACTATAGTAAAAAAACAGTAACCCAAACTGAATGGGAGAATGAGTTTGAGCATAGTATCCATCCAACCACAACCAGTTACGCTTCGGTTACGTACAACAAATCCGTATGTATATTCTCGATTAGAAGCCTCGACATTCTATTTTTTTCAAGTTTCTTTTAGACGGGGATTGGTCGATTCGGGACTGCACTGCCAATATTTCAACTGATTCACCTTGCCTGCAGATGCTATGACCCATTTTGCTTTATAAAGTGATCATTTTAACAACTACAGCATCCATACATGCATGTAACATGTCATCCGCCGACGGAGGAGGGGGATAACTACAACTTTTGGATAAAATCGCAAACAGCGAAACATCGCTAATTTGGGCGCTGGTACAGCATCAACACAGGGATAGTACCCCTACCTATGGTCATATCTGCCGCTGCCGGCACCATATACGGTCAGGAACTTAACGCGGTTTATGGTACTGACACCATATATGGTACCGGTACCTAGGGTAGTGGTACCATTTAACGGCACCGGCACCATATATGGTACCGCCACGTTCGGCGACTGTGGTGGTACCATATATGGTACCGGTGCCATATGTGGTAAGCATACCCATGGCCATGGGTGTCGGTACCATATATGGTACAATGTACCACTACCATATATGGCAGGAAATCTGAACAGCGTGGTACCATATAAGAAACTTTATCGTCCACTAGTTAAACCCGACCGACACTACTGTAGAGCAGCCACCGGTAGCAGTAGCAATGCGAAGGTAGTGGTACCGTTCAGATATGGTGCCGGTTGGTTACCATAAACGGCGTTAAGTGCCTGACTGTATTAGGCGAAGGAAGCACTTTGAGTCCAGTACACATAGCTAAATCTAAACTGAGAAATACATATTGGTTCTATCTTAATAAATAGTAGCTGATTCGAGACTGGGCCCCAATTTCTCCAACTTGCTAGAGGTACTGTGGAATACATATATGTATATGCATATGTAAAAAATACATATTATGTATTATTTTTGGAATACATATATGTATATGTATATGTTTATGTATTCCTCAGAGAATATGTTTATGTATATGTATTCTGAGGCCATTATGTATTTAAAAACCATATTTGAAAATACATATTGAATTTCTGATGAAATGCTGCATTTTCAAGTCTCAGCCTGCCATTCATAGCATGAAATTACATTTTCTTAGGATGCCAATGTCTGAATTTGCTCCAGTGGTAGAAAAACCACAGATTTGGTGTTTTAATTGAGTAATATACCATCATCGTGTAAAGTGGTGCGAGGCGACCAAAAGGAGTTCTAATGAGGGAACATTTAGATTTTCAAATTCAATGGATAAATGGCAGGAGAAAAATGCTCTTTTCTTTTGCTAGTTGACCTAGACGAAATTATTATTGCGGTTTCAAAAACAAAGTTCATTGCACAGGTCTCCCACATAGGGATGGGCACGAAAATTAATTTTCGTACGAAAATTAAATCGAGGATTTTTAAATTTCGTATCGAATGCGAATACGAAAATTAGAGAAATATTGAAACGAAAATTAAACGAATACGAAAATTCAATACAGCTAATATGAAAATTAATTTTCGTTACGAATTTTAATTTACGTTTCATGTATAGCTAGCAATAAATCAGCTGAATTATTAGCAATTTAACGTAGAAAGCATTTCTAACTTATTTAAGCCAAGGAACTTGTTCATCTTTAGTACAATCGTTCATCACTTTCTTGAATTAGTATACTACGCACACAACGCTTGACTGTCCACTTAGGGACAATCTAAAGGCTCACAGCGCACACTACAGTACATAGGTACCTGCAATGAACGTATGTATGTGCAATATAAGCATACAGAAGTATTGCGTTACAAGATCAAAACCAAAACTATTAATCAAAATCGATTTAGTTGTCCATGTCAAAATGTGCTAGCGTTAGCTTGAAATCATGCTCTAGAGAATATGTGCATTCATAACTGGTATTTAAGGCTTATTTTAATACTGAAAGGTTTAAACTGGGTCCCAATTTGCAGTCTAAAACCTACCGTGAAAATACGAAAATTAATTTTTTTGGAACAAAATAGACTCATATCGTCGTAACGAAAATTAATTTTCGTACTCGTACAAATATGAATTAGGCATTTTGATTTTCGTATCGACTAACGAATACGAAAATTAAAATGGGCAAATATTGATTTAACGAATACGAAATTCAAACGGATTTAATTTTCGTGCCCATCCCTACTCCCACACAAAAAATGACTGACTGTACGTGGAGGATTTTTAACAGAACTTAAAAGTGGAAATTATTACTAATTTGACTGACGCACTGAATCAATTTCATTCTAATCAGGTCCAAGCGTAGACCCTTTCTAATTTCACTCACAAACAACTCTTTTAGCAGCATTTTTCAACTTAAAACCTGGCTTTGAAAAAATATGTATAATATGTATTTTATGTACATATTTTTTGAAAAAATACATATACATATTATGTATATGTATTCGTCATCGGAAAACATATACATATATGTATATGTATATGTTATGTATTCCACAAATTCAATATTTTGCCAACAGTAGCTAGAGGCTGCTTCTTTTCAAGACTGCGTATTAGTTAGAACAACCAACGTTGAACACAGGGATACAACCGAAGTTGAGCATTAATCTGTGTAAGCAGGTATAATCCAAATTGATTCGGTTACCAAAGTCTATGCACAATGTAAAAAGCTTTGGCAATGGGTATATTTGTTGATGTACTTTCTTCGAACACAGTGGGAACCTACCGTATAGTGCTGTTTATAGTACCCCCCTATTTATAGTACCCCGGGTACTATAAACGGCACTTAGTGCCATTTATAGTACCCGGGGGACTATAAATGGAGACAGATTTTTATTCTACAGTGAGCAGTTATTAATACAAAATGTCCGAACATTATAGGATTTTTGGTGGTAAACGTTGTTTGTGCGAACAAAAACAGTAGATAATGCAATCATAGAGGTTCTGATGTAAGCAAAGAACCTATTTTTGACAAGTAGACCGTAATTTTAGCAAGAAATTTCACATACTATTGTTAGTTGCCTAAAGAGCAGATTTGTAGAGTGCCATATATAGTACCCGGGTACAATAAATGGATTCAATTTAATTTCCGCAAAACCCTAAGTGCCATATATAGTACCCGGGTACTATAAACAGCACTATACGGTATTACATGTATATACAGGGTGCGTCAAAAAAAAAACAACCCAGCAGATTTTTTGCTGTAGCAACCGCAAATCTCAACAGATTTGAATGAATCCTGCTTTAAATCAAAGATAAATAAATTCTTGAAAGACTGATGAAGGCCCTATTAAGGTACGATGCTTAGTTCCTGAGATATTTTCCTTCAAACTCAAAACAAAGATTTTGGCAGTGAACAACAGAGATTAAAACACCCCAGCAGATTTTTTACTGTAGCAGCCGTAAATCTCAACCGATTTCAGTGAGTCCTATTTTATATGAAAGATAAATTAATTCTTGAAAGTTTGGTGAAGCTTTTATTAAGATATGATGCTTGGTTCCTGAGATATTTGCACTCAAAGTCAAAACAGATTTTGGCTATGAACAAGAGCGATTCTTATTATTCTGTTGCACTTCATAATAAAACCGATTCCTACTGCTCAGGGCTAACCTAACGCGGTTTTTCTGGTGCCAGACATGCTTGGTTACTTCATTTGTAAAAGTCTTGTTGCCCCTCAGCAGTAGGAATCCGTTTTGTTGTGAAGTGCAACGGAATCGCTCTTGTTCACTGCCAAAATCTCTGTTTTGAGTTTGAAGGAAAATATCTCAGGAACAAAGCATCGTATCTTAATAGGGCCTTCACCAGTCTTTCAATAATTTATTTATCTTTCATGTAAAGCAGGATTCATTCAAATCGGTTGAGATTTGCGGTTGCTACAGCAAAAACTCTGCTGGGTTGTTTTTTTTTTACACACCCTGTATATGGATAGTGTTCCTCAGCCTTACGCGGTTCTTAATCTTTTATCTCAAGTTGCATATTGTGACATGGTAAGACAAAAATCGATAACTGAAAAAGTCGACTTTTTAGATCTGACTTCAGATCTGAATTCTCCATTCCTTTGGCATCTCAAAAATACCCCTTCAATTGATGGGTCTGCAAGCAATCCTTCGGTTGCATCCCTATCCCTGGTCAACACCACACCACACTAACAAGACTAACACGATCTTTGCTTTAAATCGGCGGTTATCAGTAGAAAGCGGTACTGCGCACCAAGAAGATATGCTATGTTTACTTTATCTGCGTCAAAAAGCCACCTGCACTGAAGACGGAGGGAGTGTGAAAGTTATACATACGTAAAGGGTCCGTCAAAAAAAAGCAGCCCCGCAGATTTTTTGCTGTAGCAACCGCAAATCTCAACCGATTTCAAAGAATCTTTTTTTAGATGAAAGATAAATAAATTCTTGAAATATTGGTGAAACTTTCATTAAGATATTCTGCTTAGTTCTTGAGATATTTTTCCTCAAATTCAAAACCGAGACGTTGGCAATGAACAATAGTGATTAAAGATAACCCAGCAGATTTTTTACTTTTGCAACCATGAATCTCCTCAACCGATTTGAATAAATCCTTTTCAATGCAAGATTGTTAAATTCTTGAAAGATTGGTGAACTTTTTTTGTTAGATACTCTACTTAGTTCTTGAGATTCTTGAGATATCAAAGTCGAAACAGATTTGGGCAAAGAACAAGAGCGATTCGTTGCACTTCACAATAAAACAGATTCCTACTACCGAGGGCTAACGAAACTTTAGTGGTGAAGTAAACCGAGCGTATGTTTTTCCACTAAAGCCTCCCAATAGCCATCAGCCGTAGTAGGAATCCGATTTGTTATGAAGTGCAACGGAATAATAGTGGCAGAACTATTTTTGCGGTTCGCAAACACAAAAACGATAGTGACTATCCGATAGCTGGTATTTTTCTTTACGGTTGTATCTCTGATCTCAACTGCGAATGCTACAGGCAAAATCAAGCAAATTTACCAGACATTACTTTACCTATTGATTTTTCAATGTTTTGGTTTGCTTGCCAAGAGCGTTCGCCCAGGGGCTGGGGTCGAAATAAAAGTTGGTCAAAACGTCGTTTATTAAATAATAACGCCAAAAATTGCAATTTTTATCGGCAAGATTGTGTTTCGCAGCTAAAAACAAGCATATTATGTTGACCAAAACTCTTTGAATATCAAAGAGGAACGCTAAAAGCGTTTATCAAAAAGGGAATTTCAAGCTAAAAGTTTATGATTTCTGTACCACTTTTGTTTATTACTAAATCCGTTACTAATACTTCTATTTATAGATGGGGTGGGATAGCTGCTGTGCAAGGTTCAAGTCTAAATTGGCCAAATGACTGAGACATTTGCTTTGTCGGCGCTACCAAACGAGCTTCTTTCTCCGATATTCAACTGTTACCTTGAAAGAACGAGAGACAAAATAGTGATCGGACTTGTGTGCGTGCGTTTTCGAGCGAGAAAATGGACAATTTATTAACCTGTATGACCGGTGTTCAGGTCGGTGGTTAAAAATCTGCGAGTTTTGGAATTCGTTGAACTTTGTTCGCCGTTTTTGGAGGTCCCCGCTAACTCGATTTTTTCTGTTGCGCAAATTTGCATTACCAGGGCGCGTTGCGCAGATTAGTATAGACCACAGTACAGAGCTCGGGCCCCTCTACAACTTTGGTCATATGAGACCCAAACCAAACCGCTCTGCAGTCATATGGAGTTATTCGCAAAAAAACTAAAAATTCGCTCATTTTTGAAATACACTTTAGCTACCCAACCGATAATTGATTTAGCTCATTATTTCTTATTGTTAACTTTGTCATCTACATAAGAGTGCAGTCATAGATTTCTCGTCGTATATGGCACTACAGCGGTTAAAAATTAGTAAACCATTTATTTATAAAATTTTTGCTTCAAAAACAACTGTGCCAGTGGCATCAAATCCGTGACTGTGTACTGCAATGTGCATAATAGTTATGACTATATGAGGTGGTGTCAATGCTATGTGTTCGTCAGATTACGGTATTTTGTCGGAAAAGGTTAGAATAGCCGTCCAGCCGAGATGACCGAGACCAGATACATTTATGGAACTGTCAGTGCCTCCGTATTATATCGACAAGTTTGTATCGGACTTAAAATTGTGTATAATGGTACCAGTATAACTGAAACGAACTGTACCAGACACAATATCACAGACCATGAGAAATAGGGTTCACTCATACCCGATCAATACTAAAACTAGATACTTAGAATAGAAACGTTCACCAAATTGTCTCAGTCAGGTTTTCTCAACCGCCTAAGACCCTGAAATATATTCGGTTAGAAAAACCTTGTAATAAAATGTTGTTTGGAAATCACCTTGCCACCATGTGTATGGTTGACTCCTTCTGTATACCGTAATCCATTAGGGTGTTTCCATCCTCTAGCTGTTTGCCGCCGTACAGTAGTCGCTGTTCACTAGGCGAAATTCCCTCCCGTTCTTCAATTTTTTTCTTCAACTTGGCAACGCTATCTGTCAGTGCAATCTAGAGAGAGTTAAGTTATATGTAAAAAAGGAGCACTCCATTTCTTGTCCTACCATGATTGCTATGGTCTTGTTTGTAAGTGTTTTGATGAAAATCTGTACAAGCCTGAAATTTGAATAGTTTTATGGAATAGTTTTATCTCTGCATAGGTTGCTTGGTCGGTCGGTCGGTCGGTCGGTCGGTCGGTCGGTCGGTCGGTCGGTCGGTCGGTCGGTCGGTCGGTCGGTCGGTCGGTCGGTCGGTCGGTCGGTCGGTCGGTCGGTCGGTCGGTCGGTCGGTCGGTCGGTCGGTCGGTCGGTCGGTCGGTCGGTCGGTCGGTCGGTCGGTCGGTCGGTCGGTCGGTCGGTCGGTCGGTCGGTCGGTCGGTCGGTCGGTCGGTCGGTCGGTCGGTCGGTCGGTCGGTCGGTCGGTCGGTCGGTCGGTCGGTCGGTGTACCTGGGCTCTTCCCTCCACCCCAGCCACTCAGAAAGTGTCCAGTTACTGGCTTCATCATCCCGAATGGTAGCCTTGTCATCGAGCAGCACATGTTCTCTCATCACCCATTCATAGGTTGGCAGGAACAACTGTAGAAAGTGCTTGGCTCTTTCCAGACAGGCTGCCGGCAACTTCTCAGTCAGTTGCCGTTTGGTCAGCATTTTTCCGTTTCTGATCGAGTCGACACACATCTGCCCGAGATTACATACATATTGTTCCAATTGCGACTCCACTTCCTCCAGGTCACTGTCATCGTCGATTTCGATTATGAACTTCAGAGTCAGAAAGTAGCAGTCAGGGCGGTGAGGGTAGCGAGGGTCCTCGTAGCTCAGCCAGACTCTTTGCTGTACACGGGGTCGGAACCTTTCTGGGGTGGTCATTAGAAAGGTTCTGGTTAATTGTTCATAGATTCGCCATACGCCATAGGCGCCGCCCCAACCTCGGTTGGTCTGAAACCCTTGACAGTGAAATTTAGATAAAGGGTACAGATGATGATGTCATGTAATAATTTGAGCATGGACCTGACCCTTCAGCGCAGCGCAATAAGCAGCCTAATACGACCTTATTGCCTTGCCGCCGGGCATAATCGTTTCAATCAGTTTAACCGACGTGCGCTATCTTGAAGCACTGTTTGGACTGATTTTCGAGGAACGAAAAATGACGAAGTTTTCTGCCACGTTGGCTGATCCGCCTTAATGTGCTTTTGGGCTTCAATTTTTATAGCGGTTCTGAACCTTTTGAAAATCAATTTCAAGATTTCAGTGAAATTGCTTTAGCTTGACATTGGAAAAGATTTTTGAAAACGATTTTGGATTACTGTTGATTGGGTATACCGAAACCATACCGAAAAATGGGTATTTTTGGGAATACCTACCGATTCCAGGTATTTTAATAAATACCCATACCCGGTATACCGATTATTTTGGGAATACCCAGGTATTTGGGAATCGGTATTTTTTGTCCAGCTTAGTGCACTTTTTATCGAAAGTTCCCTATGACCACATTATTATCTTTGTAATTTTGCATTTTTGGGGCGTGCAGAAACACATTCTATTACGATCAGACATGGGCTAGCATTTCGGCTGAGGGGGGGTAGAATTTTCAATTCCTGAGGGGGGGCTGAGGGGGGGTAGGAGCGCCTGAGGGGGGGGCTGAGGGGGTGGTAAGCCAAAAAGTCCGATTTTTGGCTAAAATCAAGGTTTTTTGGCTTATTTTTCATCAAAATACGTTAAAATAAGCTATTCTGAGCTCATTTACACCAAATCCAGGCATATATTTATCATAATTTTCTATACAAAAATCTTCCAAAAAATTCCTGAGGGGGGGTAGCGGCCGGCTGAGGGGGGGTAGGTCAGAGCCTGAGGGGGGGCCAACCCCCCCTCAGCCCCCCCCTTTGCCCATGTCTGATTACGATATTCCTCAAAATATCGAATTTGAAGGATTTTTAGTTCTCTGACCCAACTTTGTCGCGTCTTGGCCATGGCCCATGGGTAGTTTACGCTATTCTGTGTGTCACGGCGGCCCCGGCACCCGTGGAAGCGGTGTGTTTGCGTGGTTCGAAACCTGTTGAGGCGATGGGAAGTAGTCGACACAAAGCCCAACCCAGGCCGTCGAAAGTCGGCAATGGCAAGTAGATCAATGGGGATCAAACCGACGCTGTCTTGCACACGCCAGCAAAAAGGGGAGGGTTGTTAGGCTGCCGGACCTTGTGTCTCTTCCTGCTCTATAGCAGTTGGCTACTCCTAGTCCCAAAAGACAAAATGTTACAACAACAACTCCCTGTCCTAAACTTGCTTTGTCACAGTAAGCGTTGATCTAGTTTTGGCTTTTGGCTTAATTTCACACTGCTCCTTAATAATCAAGTCTCTATGTACTTGATGCACAGTACATTCACAATAAACAAAATAGCCCCGCATTTTATCACTGCTCCTCAGATCTCCAAACTGTACACTAGCGGACCTTACTAGCTAGCAGTACAATGAAAGCATTTCTCTCTGCCAAAATTATTATAGAAACAATTTTCACTCCAGTAAAACTAAAAAATAATCTGTAAATCAAATCCCATTGCTTTTGATTGGTTTTCTAGCCTCTAACCTTGGAAATGACTAAATCCATGGCGTTGTAAATGGGAAATTCAGTGTTTTGACTTTGTGAAACAATTTTAGCAAATACCGAATAAATACCGGTATACCGGTATTTTTGCGAATACCTACCCATACCGAACCGATTCCTGGGTATGCCGAAAAATACCTACCCATACCGAACCGATTCCTGAAAATCCCATACCCAAACAACAGTATTTTGGATGTTTGAGCTAGTGATGTAAAAAATTAATTTAATTGTAATTGAAATTCGCATAATTGACCCGTTTTTAATTTCAATTCAATTAATTTAATTTAATTGAAATTGAAAAGTTGGGCCATAATTTGATTGTAATTTAATTGAAATTCGCCTGGAATTTCAATTATATTTTCAATTATTTCCTGTGGTGAATGTAAGGAAATGTGTAAGTATTAGAGGCGCTAAGGACTTAAAATAAAAACCTATTTAGGGTTTGTCACCGCTTTATACTGACCTCACTATGTTTTGTAATATTTTATGATCTGCTTTTTATTAAGTAGTTCATAAAAGCCAAAACAGTGATTTTTGGATGTATGGTGGGTTGACTGACACCCCTTTTTGGCAAAGGTACCTAGGAAGTGATGTTGCTCAAAAATGCTGGAAATCTTTAGATTAAGCACTGGTATGTAGCATAGTAATAATGAACTAACTGTAAATTTTCCCCAGAATGCCATTTTATGCGTTTTTAAAAGGCAGTAATTTAATATTTTCTCGCCTGGTTGGACAGCAGGCTAACCAGGTGTCTCTAAGCTTTTACATGGACATTTTTCTAAGTCCTGAGTCACTGTCTTTTAACAGCAAAAGTACAACAATTTTCTAAAAATTGAAAAAATAATTGAAAAAAATTGCATAATTGAAATTTTCTGATGTTCCATAATTTAATTGAAAATATAATTGTAATTGAAAATAATGGAAAACTATTTCAATTAATTTAATTTAATTTAATTGAAATTAAAAACTGAGCCCATAATTTAATTGTAATTGAATTGAAATTCAAATTCCATAATTTTACATCACTAGTTTGAGCAATGCCAAGTTGGTGTTTCCTTCTGTCTGTCTGTCTGTCTGTCTAAGATTTATGCAAGGATTCCTTCTTTACCAATACTTAAGAAGACTACGTTAATCTACTAATGTACATTGTACGTATACTGAAATTTGAGCCGCCTCTTTCATGTGTTCGCTCTTTTCGTGGTCCGTACAACACAAGTATTTGTATATAGAACATAAGCAACCAGAAAGTTGTTGTTGTTGTTGTTGTTGTTGTTGTTGTTGTTGTTGTTGTTGTTGTTGTTGTTGTGTTGATTTCAGAATTGTCACAGCTAACTTTCTAAAAGAATTATGCGAATTTCAATTGCAATTAAATTAAATTTTTGGCATCACTAACCAAAAGCACTAAATTCATATTTTAGAGTAGTTTTGAGTTTAAAACACCGAAAATGCAATAATAAAAGTTGATAGAAAGTGGTACCAGTACATTTTGGCAAAAACAGCTTAGTTTTTGCCAAGGAAATTCTTGGAAACATTCTACTAACGTAAATTCAAGCATTTTGAAGTGAATCTATCCAGTTATTGAGCCTATTTCCTTTAAAAATTGGTTGAGTTTTTTTTCGGAGCCGCTCAGAGAAAAACGAAGAAAAACCGACCCAACAGCCAGGTTACATACTGTAAAATAAATACCTACGTTGCGTTCCTGCGGGAACAAGTTGAAGTCGAACATTTTGCCGCCGAGACTGGCCGCAACAATATGTCCTGCGTCATCGCCATCAACGCCCCGTCGTCTGATAACTCTGGCCAAGCCGGGGTCATGTGCAGTCTGTTCCCCTCGATTCAAGTGACCGCGCCAAATGGTGGCTTTGATGTAGGCAGGCAGTCGTCCGGCGTGTCTGCCTGGTCTAGGAGGCGGGGGTTCATCGGCCGCTCTGTCAGTGATTTGACGACATTGCGCCACTTCTATCGGACCGATAGATTGAGAGACGGTTATGTGTCCGCCCCCCCCACCGGTTTTCGCCCCCCCCCCGAGGTGGGAGGAACCCCCTTCCCAAATGGCTCCCCCCCCGGGGGAAAGGTCGAATTCCATGCCGCATTTCCTTTCTTCCACTACTCACTGACACGCCACCGGCGCTCGGCTGGTTAAAAGCCGGCTGAGAGTGACGTGTGTATGCAGTCAGATGGTGTAAAGTATTAATCGATCAGCAGTTTTTCTGCCGGCGCTTCGAATTGCATCAGCCCCCACCTTTTCAACCGGAAAAAGATTTGCCCTCCTTTTTTCTTTTTTTTTCCCGGCCCCGTCACAACGGGCC
The DNA here is from genome assembly GCA_030248155.1 of Sabatieria punctata. Taxonomy (NCBI): domain Eukaryota; kingdom Metazoa; phylum Nematoda; class Chromadorea; order Araeolaimida; family Comesomatidae; genus Sabatieria; species Sabatieria punctata. The sequence goes on along the minus strand of JASANB010000151.1, from coordinate 14,877 downwards.
GGCTATATGTTGGCCCGCTCGTTTTTGTGATTCAAAATTTGCAATGGTTTTGCAGTTTTATGTGAATTGCATCAGATATGTTGTTTGTCTCTAGCCAAAGATGTGCTTTTTATGCCGGTTTTTGAATTGATCAACTAATTAATGAGAAAATCGTGCAAACGTAATGAGCTCTATAGCGGCCTCTATTATTAAATCCGGGGTGGACGAGCGCAAGCTGGCGTCCCTTATCTATGTAATCTAATCGCTTCAAAGCGGCATTGCGGCAAAGCACACGCTCCTGCTAGGTTAGCCTAGCTCCGTGCCCTTGCTGCAACGTTGAGCCGTTGCTTGACAGAAAGCCTCTCTTAGCGAGAGCTGCAGTTTCGACGGAGGCACACGACTCTGCTGGGTCCCTTCCTGGCAACCGTGCTTTCCTGTCGCGTTGACAGCGTCTGTTCGACGTTAAACTGCATTTTTGTCAGCCTTGGCACCCGATCTTGCCGTGTTCTCCCAGCTCCGTGCTTTTGTTGACACCCGAGCCAGCTAGTGCAGTGGCACACGAATCTGCTGGGTAGTTCCTAGCGCCGTGCCTGTCTGCCGCGTCGACAGCGTCTGTTCGACGTGTGGCTGTGTTCGGTGTTAGTCGGCTGTAGCACACGATCTTGCTGGGTTAACTGGCTCGGTGCCTTTCCTGACGTCATTCTGATACAAAAACGATAAGGAGTAGCACGAAGTTCTGTGCAGAAAACGCTGGTTCAGAGATTGATTTGACTCAAAGGCAGCAGAAAACGCTGGTTCAGAGCTTGATTTGACTCAAAAGCAGCAGAAAACGCTGGTTCAGAGCTTGATTTGATTCAAAAAGCAGCAGAAAACGCTGGTTCAGAGCTTGATTTGATTCAAAACTGTAGAAACCACTGGTTCAGAACTTGATTTGATTCAAAAAGCAGCAGCAAACGCTGGTTCAGAGCTTGATTTGACTTAAAAAGCAGCAGAAAACGCTGGTTCAGAGCTTGATTTGATTTAAAAAGCAGCAGAAAACGCTGGTTCAGAGCTTGATTTGATTCAAAAAGCAGTAGAAAACGCTGGTTCACAGCTTGATTTGATTCAAAAAGCAGCAGAAAACGCAGGTTCAGAGCTTGATTTGACTCAAAAGCAGCAGAAAACGCTGGTTCAGAGCTTGATTTGACTCAAAAGCAGCAGAAAACGCTGGTTCAGAGCTTGATTTGACTCAAAAGCAGCAGAAAACGCTGGTTCAAAGCTTGATTTGACTCAAAAGCAGCAGAAAACGCAGGTTCAGAGCTTGATTTGACTAAAAAGCAGCAGAAAACGCTGGTTCAGAGCTTGATTTGACTCAAAAGCAGCAGAAAACACTGGTTCAGAGCTTGATTTGACTCAAAAGCAGCAGAAAACGCTGGTTCAGAGCTTGATTTGACTCAAAAGCAGCAGAAAACGCTGGTTCAGAGATTGATTAAAAGCAGCAGGAAACGCTGGTTCGGACCGTGATTTGACTGAAAAGCTGCAGAAAACGATGTTTACTCGCTGGTTCAGACAATGATTTGACTAAAAAGCTGCAGAAAAGGCTGGTTCATGCGTTGATTATGACTCAAAAGCTGCAGAAAAGGCTGGTCCATACCATGATTTGACTCAAAACTGCAGAAACCGCTGGTTCATACCATGATTTCACTCAAAAGCTGCAGAAAACGCTGGCTCATACCATGATTTGACTCAAAACTGCAGAAACCTCTGGTTCATACCATGATTTGACTCAAAACTGCAGAAACCTCTGGTTCATACCATGATTTAACTCAAAAGCTGCAGAAAACGCTGGTTCATACCATGATTTGACTCAAAACTGCAGAAACCTCTGGTTCATACCATGATTTGACTCAAAAGCTGCAGAAAACGCTGGTTCATACCATGATTTGACTCAAAACTGCAGAAAACGCTGGTTCATACCATGATTTGACGCAAAACTGCAGAAAACGCTGGTTCATACCATGATTTGACTCAAAAGCTGCAGAAAACGCTGGTTCATACCATGATTTGACTCAAAACTGCAGAAACCGCTGGTTCATACCATGATATGACTCAAAACTGCAGAAAACGCTGGTTCATACCATGATTTGACTCAAAAGTTGCAGAAAACGCTGGTTCATACCATGATTTGACTCAAAACTGCAGAAAACGCTGGTTCATACCATGATTTGACTCAAAAGTTGCAGAAAACGCTGGTTCATACCATGATTTGACTCAAAACTGCGGAAAACGCTGGTTGATACCATGATTTGACTCAAAAGCTGCAGAAAAGGCTGGCTCATGCGATGATTATGACTCAAAAGTTGCAGAAAAGGCTGGTTCATACCATGATTTGACTCAAAAGCTGCAGAAAACGCTGGTTCATACCATGATTTGACTCAAAACTGCAGAAACCTCTGGTTCATACCATGATTTGACTCAAAACTGCAGAAACCTCTGGTTCATACCATGATTTAACTAAAAAGCTGCAGAAAACGCTGGTTCATACCATGATTTGACTCAAAACTGCAGAAACCTCTGGTTCATACCTGGTTCAGAGCTTAATTTGACTCAAAAGCTGCAGAAAACGCTGGTTCATACCATGATTTGACTCAAAACTGCAGAAAACGCTGGTTCATACCATGATTTGACTCAAAACTGGAGAAAACGCTGGTTCATACCATGATTTGACTCAAAATTGCAGAAAAGGCTGGTTCAAACCATGATTTGACTCAAAAGCTGCAGAAAACGCTGGTTCATACCATGATTTGACTCAAAACTGCAGAAAACGCTGGTTCATACCATGATTTGACGTAAAACTGCAGAAAACGCTGGTTCATACCATGATTTGAATCAAAAGCTGCAGGAAACGCTGGTTCATACCATGATTTGACTCAAAACTGCAGAAACCGCTGGTTCATACCATGATTTGTCTCAAAAGCTGCAGAGAACGCTGGTTCAGAGCTTGATTTGACTCAAAAGCTGCAGAAAACGCTGGTTCATACCATGATTTGACTCAAAACTGCAGAAAACGCTGGTTCATACCATGATTTGACTCAAAAGTTGCAGAAAACGCTGGTTCATACCATGATTTGACTCAAAAGTTGCAGAAAACGCTGGTTCATACCATGATTTGACTCAAAACTGCGGAAAACGCTGGTTCTTGGTTTGACTCAAAAGCTGCAGAAAACGCTGGTTCATACCATGATTTGACTCAAAACTGCAGAAAACGCTGGTTCATACCATGATTTGACTCAAAACTGGAGAAAACGCTGGTTCATACCATGATTTGACTCAAAAGCTGCAGAAAACGCTGGTTCATACCATGATTTGACTCAAAACTGCGGAAAACGCTGGTTGATACCATGATTTGACTAAAAACTGTAGAAACCGCTGGTTCAGAGCTTGATTTGATTCAAAAAGCAGCAGAAAACGCTGGTTCAGAGCTTGATTTGACTCAAAGAGCAGCAGAAAACGCTGGTTGAGAGATTGATTAAAAGCAGCAGGAAACGCAGGTTCAGACCGTGATTTGACTGAAAAGCTGCAGAAATCAATGTTTACTCGCTGGTTCAGACAATGATTTGACTCAAAAACTGCAGGAAACTATGTTTACTCGCTGGTTCAGACCATGATTTGACTAAAAAGCTGCAGAAAACGCTGGTTCATATACGATGATTATGACTCAAAAGCTGTAGAAAAGGCTGGTTCAGACCATGATTTGACTCAAAAGCTGCAGAAAACGCTGGTTCATAGCATTATTTGAACTGCAGAAAGCGCTGGTTTATCATACCATGATTTGACCCAAAAGGTGCAGAAAACGCAGGTTCATACCATGATTTGACTCAAAACTGCAGAAAACGCTGGTTCATACCATGATTTGACTCAAAATCTGCAGAAGATGCTGGTTCATACCATGATTTGACTCAAAAGTTGCAGAAAACGCTGGTTCATACCATGATTTGACTCAAAACTGCAGAGAACGCTGGTTCATACCATGATTTGACTCAAAACTGCAAAAAACTCTGGTTCATACGATGATTTGACTCGAAAGCTGCAGAAAACCCTAGTTCATACCATGATTTGACTCAAAATCTGCAGAAGATGCTGGTTCATATCATGATCTGATTAAAAATCTGCAGAAAGGGTTGGTTCATATCATGATCTGACTCAAAGCTGCTCAAAACGCTGTTTCATACCATGACTAGGGTCAAAACTGCAGAAAACGCTGGTTCATACCATGATTTGACTCAAAACTGCAGAAAACGCTGGTTCTCTAAATCTGCAGAGAACGCTGTTTACTCTCTGGTTCAGACCTTCATTTGACCCAAAATGCACATTTAAAAGCGCTGCTGACCGGCAAATGGGCCGGTCGCAAAATTTCGAAAAATCAAGCGGGCTGGGCCAATGGTGAAACGGAAGGATTCACTCCTGCGCCGGTCCTGTCTCAGTCAGCAAAGCTGTACAGCTCCAGTGTCACGAGGTCACTGAAGACCTTCTTTCATTGGAGAATAATTAGTATGCATGTTGTGATTTGTATACTGTATTGTGTCAGGCTTTATACTCTTCCTGCCATCTGAAAGTGCAGTATGTTAAGTGTTTCGATGTAACGGTATTGTAAGTCAGTTCTGTTTGCTTTCGATGCTCAGGTCGATGAACGTTTTTCATTTGTCTAATCGGTTTTGTGTTTATACTGTGCATGCGTGTGTTTTAGTGTACATTTATAATGTGTAGAGCAGAATATTGCCTTCACTAACAGGCAAGCAGTGCGTTTAGATCAGCTTTGTTACCTTTGGGCCGGCTTAAAATTTCATAATTTAAAATAGCACCAAAATGAGCACTACAGTATGTAATTGAACACCTTTTTTGATATGCTGCTTGTTTTCCTGTATATGTGGCTAGCTTTTCAGTTCTATTTCTCAGGCGACGAATTGCCAATTCTGCAGCATAAGCTTTTCTGTGTAGCTTCGTAGTCACATGTTTACTGTACTTGGGAAGTGTATCGCGTAAACGGGCAAATTCCACACCTGCATCAGTTCGTACTGTAAGTGGGTAAATACCAGAAGACTGTCGGTCAATCATACGTTCGAAGGCACGATTCACTGCTTTTGCATTGATATTCTTAGCATGGACAGGCTCTGCAAACACGCGAGATGAAAACAGGTCGCTGCAGACCAGAGCGGGGTGTGTCTTTCGATGTCCAAAGAAGCCAATATCACAATCGTATTGAAGGTAGGGCGCTGTCGTGACGAACTTTGCAAATGTTCGCCCTTTTGTGCGTCGCGGTTGTTTGTGTGCGATCGTAACATACTGCTTATTCAACCAATCTCTGACAAATTGAACCGTAACGAACCCAAGTTTAGGTTTGATAAGATGGTATAAAGTGTCGGCACTGCTACTAAGACTGCCGGGTCCTGGCACGGAGTAAAACAATCTCTTCAATTCACTTTCTAACTGTTTCGTTTGACTTTCACTCAGAGGCGTCATGGCTAAAAGTCAAAATTGATATTTCAAATTAAGTTTATCTACTACCGGCGTACGTGTGTACGTAAACAATGACAATGCGTCGTAAAGTAAACAACTCACGCGCTTATCATGAATGTATCGGTTTTAATATTTCTTCACACTCTGTTTGTGCTTTTTCATGTTTTTGTGCGTGTGTTAATTCTAGAAACATGTCTACCAAAATTGAATCTGCTAAAGTATCTCTAGAAAATGCCAGTAAGAACAAAGACGTTTTAGTCAGTTTTCTGAATTGGCTAAAGGATATAAGCAACGCCGAAAGATCAGCACTGATTAAAGCTGCCAGCGCTCGCCACATTGGTGCCGTCGTTAAATTGCTTGGCTTGTATTCTACCGGATTGATTCGAATTCCGCACAACTCTAAACTGAGAGCTAGACTGAACAAAAACAAGAAGGTCTTTGCCACGTTAAAAGAAACCAAACGTCTAACGTCGAAAAGCGCAAAAATTAAAGCTCAGAAAGGGGTTCTCGAGAATTCGCACAGTCTGCTCTCTTCTCTAAGTAATATGTTAACCGAAGCCTTATCTGATCCACGCCCTATCTGCGATATTCCGGCACATCTACCAAATATGTTGGTGAAAAAGAACAAAAAGAGAAAAAGCAAGAAAAAACCAATCGATGACAAGCTGAAACCAGAAACAACCTCTACTACTACTACTACTACTACTACTACTACTACTACTACTACTACTACTACTACTACTACTACTACTACTACTACTACTACTACTACTACTACTACTACTACTACTACTACTACTACTACTACTACTACTACTACTACTACTACTACTACTACTACTACTACTACTACTACTACTACTACTACTACTACTACTACTACTACTACTACTACTACTACTACTACTACTACTACTACTACTACTACTACTACTACTACTACTACTAATACTAATACTAATACTACTACTACTACTACCTCTACTACTACTACTACTACTACTACTACTACTACTACTACTACTACTACTACTACTACTACTACTACTACTACTACTACTACTACTACTACTACTACTACTACTACTACTACTACTACTACTACTACTACTACTACTACTACTACTACTACTACTACTACTACTACTACTACTACTACTACTACTACTACTACTACTACTGCTACTAGTATTTCTAATGAAATTGCTCCTGCTGTCGTTGGTGTACCTGCGTTTGATATGTGCAAAAATTGAATGAATAATACGTTTTTTGTTCACACTTTTTCTCTTTTTAGTTACATACTGTATAAACACAATGCTAGACACCGACCAATAAAGCACGTGTAGCTAGAGGTTCACCAACAAGTATAGCAAAAGTGTAGCAAAGACAGACTCAATAAAACAAAGATCAAACACAACACAAAAAATTAATAAAAGTCAACAACGCTTTTGTTTTTCTCGTCTATTTCAACGGTTCGCTTTCGTTCACCATTTAAACTGTGCTCAATTGTCAGTCCAACGCTACACTCCCGACCGCCTTTTTCCGAGCCCTCCTCCATAAAATCCACCACAATTTTTCCGTCTATGTCATCGTGAAAAGTTGCCCGAACCTTAAGGGAAAACTAAGGTTTTTTTTCGATTTAAAAACTGAAATCTACAACTCAAAAAGTTAGCACCAATTTAGTACTCACCGCTGGAATTAGTTTTCCGCCAACAACTCTCACTTTTCCTGGGTTCGACTCCTCTTTAGAACCGAATCCATCAGTCATTCTACTAGAAGCCATAACGCACAGAGCAGAATTTTTTTGACAAACAGGCCTTCAGCAGGTGACAGTCAGTATTAGCTAGTCTTTGGTTTGATAAGAAATAATAAAACTGCTCGCTCCTTATCTATCTCTGTTCGGTTTGTTTTAGAGAGAAAACAAGCGCCGAGTTTAGAATTCAAAAACACCCACCAATAGATCAAGACAAAATAGAAAAAAGTCATCATAGCCAGAGCCGACGCGGGGAAACCTGGACTGTGTCCAAGGAATCCATGGCGACGACTCTGGTGGTGGCCCCCTCCAAATAAAAACTGAGCAATCACCTAGCCCTGGACCGGGCAACCGCAAAAAGTTTTTGTACTCCTCGTTAGTTCCCGGAACTGCGTCTTCAACCACTCACGCTGTCTTGGATCGACTCGATGCAGATCGTCCCACCATAAGTGGGAGAGGCGGTGGAGCGGATTCTCTATCAGCGGGATTTTCGCGCCGCAGTTTTGAGACCTGGAGTTCTCTATGTCCAGCTCGGCGAGTTTGTCGAACAGCTGCCGGCGGATCTCAGTGGCAAGGACGTGCTTCATAAACTGAACCCTTGCTTCCATCTTCTCCTTTGTCATGAAGGGTGTTAAATCTAAATAGCAATAATATAAGTCAGATTGGGTGAGAAAACGGGGTGGGGGAACAAAACTACGTACCTTCCACCGTTAAACAGATGTTAAACAGCTCCAGGTTGATCTTGGTTTTACATCTCCGCTTTCTTTGGAGCTCTTCAGGGTTCGGGTTGGCTTCTATCCGCTCCACCACCTCGTAGTTGACAGGGTTGACATTCCCGTACCGAGACAAATCGAACCACCCCGTGAGTCTTAAAACGTTTGTTGTATACACATTTTTGGGTAGAGATTAAAAAGATAAGCTGTTATCTTACTTGGCGGTCACTTTTTCAAACGCTGGAGTCATGGACGGGTTGGCCTTATAGTCCACCATTTCTTGGTATTCTTCGAATCGATCATCTCCTAGCACGCCGCGCACCAGTCTCAGCTTTGCCTCGTTCATCGGGGTTGCAGCTCCATGGTCCGTTTGAATCATTTGAACCACTTCCCGGATGAAAAACAGCTCATAGCTGTCTGCAAAATAATAATAATAATAATAATAATAATAATAATAATAATAATAATAATAATAATAATAATAATAATAATAATAATAATAATAATAATAATAATAATAATAATAATAATAATAATAATAATAATAATAATAATAAAATCGAAAAATAGAAAATTTTCTTTTTCTTTTTTGAAAAAATATTTCTTTCCATTTTCGAAAAATAGAAAAAATTTTTTCGAAAAGAGAAAAAATTTTTTCGAAAATAGAAAAATTTTTTCTCTTTTCGAAAAATAGAAAATTTTCTTTTTCTTTTTGAAAAAATACTTCTTTCCATTTTCGAAAAATAGAAAAAATTTTTTCGAAAAGAGAAAAAATTTTTTCGAAAATAGAAAAATTTTTTTCTCTTTTCGAAAAATAGAAAATTTTCTTTTTCTTTTTGAAAAAATATTTCTTTCCATTTTCGAAAAATAGAAAAAATTTTTTCGAAAAGAGAAAAAATTTTTTCGAAAATAGAAAAAATTTTTTCTCTTTTCGAAAAATAGAAAGAAAAAGTGCGTCCAAAAGTACTGGCACTCTATACTACTACTGCCAACATTAGCGAAGGATGTGACGGTGACATTACTTTCCGAGAACTGAACATATCATCTACAGACTGCGAAACCTACTGCATACTTCATCTTCAGGTGAGTCTTCTGCTGAAGGAAAATTTTGTTGAATTTAGTTAGTAGAAGTTAGTTAGAACTATTCAAATTTGAATTTAATAAGTAAACGTCAGTAACTAAATTTGTTAACTGAGTTTAGTAAGTTAGTCAAAATTTTACAAGCAACTTAGTTACGAGTTTAGTTCTGTTTTTCATCATTTCATTCATGTGTAGAGTAGTCACTCAGTAAGTAAATGAGTTTACTGGGAACTAGCAGGTTTACAGGCGTACAGACGTACACTCACATACACTGACACTAAGCGGACGAGAGAACGGCTTATATAAACAGAGATAAGCAGGTTTACTATGGACTATGCTACACCCTACTGTAGGTTCAAACGCCACTGCAATTCGCTACGCTACACATGCCATCATCATCATCATCATCATCATCATCATCATCATCATCATCATCATCATCATCATCATCATCATCATCATCATCATCATCATCATCATCATCATCATCATCGTCATCGTCATCGTCATCGTCATCGTCATCGTCATCGTCATCGTCATCGTCATCGTCATCGTCATCATCGTCATCGTCATCATCGTTGTTGTCATTGTCACTGTCATCATTCTTGTTTCTTGTCATTCTCATCATCATCGTTGTCACTGCCGTTGTTGTCATAGTGTCTAAAACTACAATAATTTTCAGATTCAAAATTGGCCCGGTGGCTTGGCTCCTAAATCAACTGACTCAGTTCTGTCTGTGCTTTACTGGGCTATGCTGAAGAGGCGAATGAGATGTGTGCGACGCACCAAGTTCGGTGCTCCACTGCCAATCGTAGTGCACAGTCAGAGTGGTGCCGGCCGCGCTCCCACTTTGGTAGCGATCGCCTTTTGCACTGGAGAAGCTAATGAGAGGTGAAGAAGTGAAAGTGGCAGAGTTGATGTGTCAAATCAGAGACCAACGCCTCCACAGCATCTACAACGAAAGACACTACCTCTTCATTCACCGAGCTCTACTCGACTTTCTCTTCCCACAGGAAATTGATCAGAAGCCTGACTTGGTGCAGAATTTCATTATCAAGTACGATGCATACATGAAGAAGAGACAAAGAAGATAAGCCGATCTACTGATCAACAGTCAAACTGGTTTTCTTTCTGAAGCTTATGAGTGCACTGATAAAACTTACATATCAATTGGCTCCAAAATTGTTTCCAAGATAAATTGGTCAGATTAGAAAAAGCCCCTTGGGGCAAAGGCAGGCAGAATACCTATAAATTCATTCAGGAAACTTGTGTGTTCTGTTCTTTCCATTCCCTGATTGTGATTATCTTCAAAATTGTTCTCCGATTATATCCTAGTAAAGCATTGACGTAGGTGGCCATCCAGACACTCCCTTGATGCTTAATTTGCCGTTCTAAATAAGTCAGTGATGAACTTCTCGCAGAGTTCTATGCAGGTCGATGTGCTTGTCTATGGCACGAGAATCTGCCTTCTGCCTGCAATTTTGCTCAATGTCTATGTCATTGTCATCAGCTGTCGCAGAAACCTGATCAAAGGCAAATACAAATGGTTCTTGGCAAATTTGGCAATCGCCGATTTGCTATTCAGCTTGAACTTTTTCATCATCCAACCAATAATTTCTAGCGGCCCACCTGAAGCGCTCACATCAGCTGCCTGCAATTTCGTCATCTACACCGCTTGTTACTCTGCACAATGCATGATTTACTCTATTTTTCTCATAGCAATCAATCGTTACGTTTCAATCTGTCGCTCAACTGAAATGCACAACAGAATTTTCACCAACCGAGCATGCTTTCTTTACTGCGCAAGTGCACATACACTAGCCCTCAGTTTAGTGACCCCGTTTTTCTTCGACCCTCATCACCCGCAACCAACTGAACCCAAGTTCTGTGTGATCATGCTAAAGCAGTCGTGGATGTCGTTGGCAACCTCCGGACTGATTGGGGCGGTGTTGTCCGTTTCACAAGCACTCACCGCTTACTGTACTTTTCGCCTGTATACAACGCTCAAAGGACACACACAGGAGGTGCAGTCAGCTGTGGCTGAGTCGAAGCTGAAGAGAAATCGAAGTCTGATGAAGGCTTTGGTGATACAGGTTAGATCAATATATTCTTGCAGATACTAAAGCATAACCAATTTCTCTACTCAGCTGTTCATATCCTGTGGATCCAGCACTCCTGCTGTCCTTCTCTGCCTGGCAATGCCCTTTGTGCGAAAGGTCAACTGGTACGTGGAAACATCGGTAATGTTCGTTTTTTTCTGCAACCCCTCTCTCGATGCTCTCACCACTTTGTTTGTGGTGAAGCCGTACCGCAACGTCACAATCAACCTGCTCAGAGGGCTCAGAAGTGGACACTTGGTTTTAAACGCTAGTTTACTGGGCAGATCTGGCACCAGCAAACGCGTGCAGGGCAGACAGCCACCCTCTCAACCTAACTTAGTAAAGGAGTTAGCTATCTAACATGTCATCGTGATTGCTGAACTGTGCTGCGGTTTTCTGTTCCTATATACACAGGGTGTGCCAAAAAAACAACCCAGCAGAGTTTTTCTGTAGCAACCGCAAATCTGAACCGATTTGAATGAATCCTTTTTTAAATGAAAGATAAATAAATTCTTGAAAGACTGATGTGCCGTTTATTAAGATAGCCTGCTTAGGTTCTGAGATATTTGTCCTCAAATTCAAAACAGAGATTTTGGCGATGAACAAGAGTGATAAAGAACAACCCAGCAGTTTTTTCACTTTTGCAACCATGAATCTGAACCGATTTGAATGAATCCTTTTTTGCATGAAAGACTGACAAATTCTTCAAAGATTAGTGCAATTTTTATTGAGATTCACTGTTTAGTTCTTGAGATATTTGCCTTCTAAGTCGAAACAGATTTTGGCAAAGAACAAGAGCGATTCCGTTGCATTTCATAATAAATCAGATTCCTACTGCTGGAGCTAATGATGCTTTAGTGTTGAAGTAAACCGAGTTTCTGTGTCACCTGTAAAGCCTCCAAGAGCCCTTATCAGTAGCAGGAATCCGTTTTATTACGAAGAGCAGAATAATAAAAAAAATCCCTGTTGTTCACTGCCAAAATAACTGTTTTGATTTTGAGAGCCAATATCTCAGGAACTAAGCAGAGTACATTAACAAAGATTTCACCAATCTTTTAAGAATTTATTTATCTTTCATTTAAAAAAGGATTCATTCAAATCGGTTGCGATTTGCGGTCGCTACAGCGAAAAATCTGCTGGGTTGTATTTTTTTGGCACACCCTGTACATGCTATTTCTATTCCTTTCCTATGTACAGACAGTTCATCAAAAATGTATTATTATTGACATGATAAATGCTAAGCACACTGCGTTACCAAACCAAATTCACTTTTCATCGATAGAAGGTCATCCAACCAATGGCCGGCCGGAGCGTCTTCTCTCTGGTTTCATCCAAAGCCACACCGACAAAACCACCCATCAATTTCATCTTGTAGTCTTTCATTGTGTACAATCTAAAAGTACATACTATGCAACTTGGAGTATTACGCAGTGGGCAAACTGTATCTCCTACCCATCGCTCAATAGAAAGTCGGTCAAGCTAACTGCAGGCGTATTGACATCTTCAAAGTCCATTGTATCCCATTGGTTCCAACGAGGGGCTCCATAAGCCACAGTACCATTTTTGCCCTGTTTGAAGGCAATGAAATGGGCCAGCCAACCAGTGAAGCGAACCTGACCTCCTGACCCCTCTGGAATGTGTATTACCATCTTTCGCCACCAGTCTCTGTCTACGTTTCCTTTCTTTGTATCATGTATCTTCACCAGCAATGCTCTCACGCGATTCAGATACCACTAAAACCATACAAAATAATGGACTCCTCTCACACTGTAAAGGGACACTCCAGATAGTACAGTTTTTAGACACTAAACTCACTGTAAAATCGGGCAGGAGATCGATCAGGTAATCAACTCTGGCAATCAGCTCCTCGTAGTCAGTCAAGTTTCCCTCGAGCGTTATTTCAGGTATGCCACATACCAACACAAACCTGTACTTGAAATAGTTCTTCATCGATTCCATCAGAGCGGCTCTCTGCACTGTCTGTTCCACATCTCCTGTGGTTGAAAACGGTGTGGTCATAACCTTTGCTACATCGGTTTTTGTTTCCTGTTCAATTAAAATCGACATGTCTCTGATACCAAGTGGCCAGCCTCTCTGATTTGCAGTAGGATCTTTTGGTTTTATGCCATACTGCGTTACATCCACTACCAACTCCTTCTTGCCTGTGTGGTTGACGAAAGTGTACCGATACTTCTCAGCTATTTTTGGATCCGAACCCAGAAACTGACTGACAGCCAACGATATGGTCAGCCAAAAGTCATCGGGCGTCAGTACCAAGCCGAGATGGTGGTTGTACGCTGTCAAAACGGTTGCAATTAGACCATGCAGATGGAAGTCTGCCCTGATTAGACGCTCATGGTTGACTTGTCCTGTCTAACAACAAACAGACATGGTAAAATCATATCACCACCACCAGAAAAGATCGTTATTGTTGCTGTCATTATCATCGTCATCAGCATTGACGTTGCTGTTTTTGTCATCATCATCATTGTCATGTTGGACGGATGGACGGATGGATGGACAGACGGATGTATGGATTGTTAGGGGCTGTTGTAACCCCTGCGTTAGGCCACACTGCGGGCCCATCATGCACACCCATCCATATCATCCTGCCCTTCCTTCGCTACTAGCCGGCAGACATGCTCGGTGTCAGTCTGGTTGGGTCTCAGTGGTAGCTGTCCCCGATCCATATGTCCCAACACATGTGTGGTTGCTATTGTAGCTTTTAGGTGCAACGGCAGCTCAAGTCGGTTGCCATTTACCTACCCGCGGTCACCAGCTTTCGGTGGCCTGGGTTGGGCTTTGTGCCAACGACCAACTCTTTGCGGCAAGAAACGTGCCACACCGAGAGGATGAATGCATGATGTCGCGCACAGTGGCTTTTGCTGCTCATCATTGCTTCATTCATGCCGCCGCCGCCATCATCATCATCATCATCATCATCATCATCATCATCATCATCATCATCATCATCATCATCATCATCATCATCATCGCATGAGAAAGCTATTGAAGATAACAAAAGTTGCTCACCTCAAATTCAAGGGTAGAATTGCCATGATGCTGAGCCCAATAGTCGGCCACCGTTTGTGAGTACTCCTCAACCGATTTCAACTGGAAAGTGCCATTTCCCCAAGCCACCGGAGCAACCAAAAACCTGTCATTCATTGTTTGGTTGGGGTTCTGTTGCGTAGAGTCTTTTATTTCCGGAGCCATCATGTAGTAATAATCGGCGGCACAGAAAATAAAACCCAAAGCCGTGGTGACAAGCAGCACTGCCAACAGCCAAAAACGCCAGTTACTTTGTTGAGGCAACAGAGACACGTAGCTGACAAAGACAGCCATCTTAGAGCTCTTCAGTTTTAAAAATATCACTTGTAGCAAAACAGATTCTTACTTCCTGTGATGCGACTTATCGCCAAGTGTAAACAAAGTAATCAATTGCGCCGGATGACCTGACCTGACGACCATGACCGCGGAGAAAATATATAAATCATTGCCATTACTAAAGAAGTCAACTAACTTTAACTTTGAATTTTACTTAGAACAACAAGAAGAAAGAATGTAGAAAGTTTATAGTTTAGCACATAAAACAAGTGCCGAACAAACCAGACTGCAAGACAGAGCGAAATATCTGATATCGTAAACGCTATGACTTCTTTACAATTCTTAAGTCATAACCTGTCATAATTCTATGACGCAGCCAAATTTCAAGCTATGATGCACAAAGGTTATTGACATACAGTCACACGAACAG